>CM053271.1:47448136-47590136 GCA_028583415.1 Protea cynaroides | reverse complement strand
GAAAGAAGAGGAGAGAGAGAGGGACGTTTCTACCCTAGAAACATGTAGAAAACGTGGAGAAGAGAGAAGAGAGAAGAGAAAAGGGAAGGAAGAGAAGAAAGGAAAGAAGAAAAAAGAAAAAAAAAGATTTTCTAGAAAAAGAAGAAAAAGAAAGAAGAATCTTCTAGAAGAGGAGAGGAAAAGCATAAATAGGCCAAGAGAAAAAGAGAGGGGGTTTCTTTTTCCAGTCCACAAGGAGTGAGAAAGCGTGGGTAAGAGAGAAAAATGTGAGAGAGGGAGAAAGAAAGAGAGAAGAAGAAGAGAAAAGAAAGAAAAGAGAAGAAGAAAAGAGAGAAAGAGAAGAGAGAGAGAAGAAAAGGAGAGGAGCAGGAGGATTCGCATTCAAAAAGCTTGATACGATCTCCAGACATCCTACATCGATGGTTTTTCTCGGTTCGAGCACAATGTTAGTACCCTAAATGAATTTAGAGGTCTTTAGAATGCTCGAATGTCAATTGTGCTTGAAAAAGACTAATTTCCATGAAATCTCGATCAGGAATGCTCTATTGCAAGCATATTAATGTTAGGATTCCTATGTCTAGCATTTTTTATGAATGATAATTTATCCAAACTACTCAATGATGAAGTTTGGAATGATATATGATGATGTTTGATGTTTTTGACAAGTTTCATAAAGTGGTTTTTTAATCTGAAATTTCTAGATTTAGTATTCACACTTAGGACGTGCATCACATGTAGTTTTTCTTAGATTTTGAAGCCCAAATTTTTATGAGAGTCTTTTTGATATGTTAGAAGACTACCCTAAAAATTTGGTTTCATTTGGAATTGGAAAAGTATATTAAAAAATTTTCCTTTGACATTGCTATTTCACTCGGATATAATGCAAATCCTCTATCAGAAAGTCTCTATACAAGGTTCCTATGGCCATAATTAGGAAATTAAATTCATATGAACATTTTAAATATGAAATTCTTCTCACAAATGGCACTGGTTTTATATTTTTTTGATTTTACTAAATTGATATCGATTCTTAAGTACATAGTGCTCTGATTTTGAATCTATCAGGATGTACTGATTTGCATGATTGAAAAGAATCATTTTTCACAAAGAAAATATGCTGTTTTCACTTGTTTTTCTTGATGAAATTTTAAATCAGACAGTTATCTACATGGACATATGTCAGGATTTAATTTTCATTAAGTATCAGATTTTATTTGGAATTTACGGTGCAACTGATCAAAAATCTGGAATAGAATTGACCAGTGCACATGTCCGATCTTAGGGCATATCTTTGACCTATTTTTTCTCTCTATTGGAATTCTACTCCTTCATATAAAACATAACATATGAGTCATCTTTCTGTGAAAAAACATTGAGCTTGATTTGAGTTACAGAAGACCTACATATGGTCATTCTTGTGTAATGTGACAGAATCTGAAAGCAGTTCATATTTTGTCCAATATCTGAAACCTTGTGTCACAATTTTGACAGTTTTGAGTCATTAATCATTCCAAATGTCTTTATAAAAATTACAATTTTCAAAGAACATTGAACATATGTTTTTTTTGATAATTTTTCACTTTTCAAAAAAAAAGGTTTCATTGATGTCTCATTCAATGTAACATACAATTGATTGTTTGAGTAAATTCTGTCATATTTGGATAAATGACTATATTTAGAGCATTCATATGCTTTGTTTGGATTATGCATATCATATTTGTCATATTCCATGTGTTGCTATATGTGGTAGAATAAATAAATTTTTACCATATTTAGTAAAATCTTAATAATTACCATTTTTAAGTCTTACTATGCTTAGAAAATAGCATATAAGATCTTACATTTTTTGAAAAGTTCTTGTCATATTTACATTCTATGATTGGTACTTACCATATTGATATATAAATGCATATATTGATTTCTTATCATTTTTAAGTCTTACTATGCTTAGAAAATAGTATATAAGATTTTACCTTTTTTGATAATTCATACCATATTTGCATTTTACGTTTGGTACTTGCCATTATGATATATAGATGCATATATTAATTTCTTACCATATTAGGTCTTGCCATGCTTAGATTAACATATTAGATCTTGCCATATTAGGTTCTTGCCTTATTTGCAATGCATGATATATTATGGAGATTTTCATAATCTTACTATATGTTGTGATAGTTACCATAAATATCATACATGTCATGCTTAGATAGAATATTTCATTTATGGCAATAACTTAATTTATGTTACACCTTAGTCGAACTGCCATATTTGTACACCTAGCAAACATATTAGGTGTGGGGATGTGCAATTAAGTACCTACATTCTTGGGAAGGGCATAATGGGAAATAATAAAATCTTAATAAAGAAAGAGAATGCTTTGCCAAACCTTCCAAAATTAGAACTTAGGATAGAAAGGGTAATTCAGGATGATTTCACCCCTCGATAAACCCTATACCTAGAACAGATTCTAAATCCTAAACCTAGAACAGGTTCTAAACCCTAAACCTAGAACATGTTCTCACATTCTAACCTATAACAGGTCATCATCCCGAATTACGTGGATTCTGATTCCTAGGGAAAACCCTAGGATACGTAGGCCATTTGGGAGAAATCCAAATTTGGATCAACACCTTAGTCCACTCGGACTATCCATAGATCCACTAGGATATTTATCCACATTTTGACCCAAATAGGGTTATTCAAATTCCTACCCATAATGGATTATCCATATTTTGACCCTGAAAGGGTTATTTATAGATCCATTAGGACTATCTATCAGTCCACATGAACTATCCAGATCCTAACCCATAGGGTTTCTCATCCTTTCAAGCATAAAATTCGACTTAAACAATGAACTTAATCATGCACAAGCATAAATCACAGTCATAAACTTTAATCACACCTGAACTACAATGGTGAACCTGATTTTTGAAATAATTCCGTGATACGTAGGCAATTTGATGGATACAGATTCGGTTCAATGATATTAAACCACTTGGTTTGGTTCGATTTAATAATAGAGTCTAGCATAGGAAAGGTATAGGAGACCGATTTTGATCGGACAATTTAGGTGCCTAACCCCTCCCCATAATCGTAATTTGACGCTCACCCAATCTCTGATGGACCAGAAATCCAATCTAAGGGTCATGAGTCAATCGAAGTTTTACCTTGGGGTGAGATTTCACATTTCTAAGGCCCTAGACCTTAATCTAGGTGGCGACTTCCATGATTTCCATCTTTGTCCTCACTATGGCGACTCCACTGGGGATATAAACGTCAGACTCCTAAATGAAAACTTTCCTTGTGTGAATTGGATGCTAGCTATTAGGATACTATATTTATGCTTGTATAATATTGTTTTGGAGGGAATGGGTTCAGTCATACATTTGTGCGAGGAGTAGAACCGGGTCCCATGCATATGGGGCAGCCCGCTAGGCGAAACACATAACCTTGGCCTGTACTTTGTGAGATCACGATCGACGAGCAGCCTCTAACGAGCGTTTCTTGGGTCCGCCTGGGATTGTGTTATGCTACTCCACGTCGCTTAATTCTTGCAACGTAGTATATAAAGGGATTGGGGGCCCATTATTCATCGTGCATTCGGTGATAGGTTATCCCGTCCTTGTCAAGGTAGCCTTTTTTGTCTTAACCCAGATTGTAGCCTAATGTTTGTTATTTTTGATTCATCCCTGAACTGACCCAGTAAAATCTGCTTAACCATAATATCCATGTTCGAGAAGTCGAAATTCTACCCGTTTTGTCCTCGATTGGTCATCATGCTAGAATCTACACGATGAGCATCTTGAACTCTCACCTACTAGGAGTATGAGGCATGTATACACCTGTTCTACATCATAGTAGACAGTCACTATACACCCTTTATTAAGTAAGCCCGATGTGTCGAACCTCTCATTGTTAACACGCCAATTTCAAAAAACGAACAGAAAATCCCTATCATGACAGATACCATGGTCAAGAAGAAATTTACTAGTTTGTTCCTCCATGAACCACTATTGCTAACCATCCCTAATAAGGACAATGGATTAATGTATCCATTTCAATTTCATTGAATTTGGTAACCCAAGTGGCCAGACCTTGGTACCACTAATTATCCATTTTTTTTTGAATCACGAGGTCCCAAGACCGAATACATGGCTTAACCAAATTCAACTAAATTGACTCGGATATGTTTACCCAATCGACCTTATGAGGGAGCTAACTTTGTTTGGTTAAGTCATCTTTGATTGTGCATGTGACTTCTTCCATTCCTATAGATGTCTAGAATCTTGATATTTCTCCATTGGATTTCAATGCCTTTGGAAAAGAGAATCAAACTGCAACCATATCCACCCTTTTAGGGTGAGAGGCCCCTACAACTAGGGAATTGTCTTGATCTCCCACCTTGAGATCCATCCATGTTATCTTTCTAAATGAATCAATGGAAGCCATGAATCTAGATCTTGATTGAACATCAAATTTTGTAAGAAATGAGGCAACCAGATTTGGGAACACATTCAGTAACTCAGCCAATCTGGTCCAATAGAGCATCCAGTTTAGGTAGCGACAAGCACCTATACCTGAAAAGTTTACAATATTCTCGTACAGTTAGTCCTTGGGCTTACTCAAATATCATGTTCAGTTTATCTCATAATCAAGGAGAGTTTTAGTCCCTAGGAAAATCCAATCACCGTTCTCAATGCACCTCAAAATTAAGGAAAGATTCAGCACCTAAGCAAATCCAATCATAGTTCTCGATTCATCTTTGAATTAAGGAGAGATTTAGTCCCTAGGCAAATCAAATCACCATTCTCCATTCACCTCTGAATTAAGGAGAGTTTCAATCCCTTGGCAGATCCAATCACCGTTCTCGATTCACCTCAGACTTAAGAAGAGATTTAGCCCCTAGATAAGTCCAATCACCCTTCCTGATTCACCTTTGAATTAAGGAAAGATTCAGGCCCTAGATAGGTCCAATCATCATTTCGGTTCATCCAGAATTAAGAAAAGATTCAACCACTAGACAGATTCAATCACATCCAGTTCATCTCAAAATCAATAAAATATTCAGCCCCAAATTCAACCACCATTTCTGGTTCATCTCAGAATTAAAGAAAGGTTTAACCTCTAGGTAGGTTCAATCATCACCTCCCAGATCATGTTAGAGTGGAGGAGACATTCGGCCCCTAGGCTTTTTCACCCTTCACCTCCTGTTTAGATTCTGGTTCATGTTAGAACTAGGAAACGTTCCATTCATCTGAATTTAATTAGCCACTAGGCTTATCCAACCATAAACTTTGGTTAAGGTTCTAATTCATATCGGAACTAGGAAAAGTTCCATTCATCTAAATTCAATTATCCACTAGGCTTATCCAACCATCAACTTTGGTTAGGGTTCTAATTCATGTTGGAACTAAGAAGAGTTCTATTAACCAACCATCAACTTTGGTTAGGGTTCTAATTCATGTCAGAATTGTGAAAAGTTCCATTCATCTGAATTCAATTAGCCACTAGGTTTATCCAACCATCAACTTTGGTTAGGATTCTGATTCATGTTGGACTAAGAAGAGTTTCATTCATCTGAATTCATTTAGCCACTAGGCCTGTCCAATTGTCAACTTTGGTTCAGGTTCTGATTCATGTTGGAATTAAGAAGAGTCCCATTCATTTGAATTCATATAGCCACTAGGCTTATCCAACCATCGACTGTGGTTCAAGTTCTGATTCATGTTGGAACTAAGAAAAGTTCCATTCATTTGAATTTAATTAGCCCCTAGGCTTGTCCAACCGTCAACTCCAGTTCAGGTTCCAATTCATGTTGGAACTAAGAAAGGTTCCATTTATATGAACTCAATCTGAGTATGAGTTAGCCTCTAGGCCTGTTTAACCATTACCTCTGGTCTAGGTTCCATTTCATGAAGGAATCGAAGAGAATTTCAGTCATTTCAACTCAATTAATCCATCATCCCTAGCAATTAGAGTCCAATCCATGATTGTCATCCTTGGCCTCTATCAATCGGAGCCCAACTCAAGCAATCCTTGCTGCTAGCAATTAGAGCCCAATCCATGACTGTCAATCTTGATCTCTATCAATCAGAGATCAATTCAAAGTCAACCATGTCTCTATTAATTAGAGACCAATTCAAAGTTAACCTTGTCTCTATTAATTGAAGATCAATTCAAAATCCACTTCTGGCTCTATTAATTAGAGCTCGATCCATGTCCATCATAGCCCAGTGCTACAAGTTAGGATCACTCGTCAGGAATAGTGAATGAGAAGCATTCCTCATTTCCTGTTAGTAAAGATCAATTCTAGATTCTGGAGTCATCAGGGGACCATGAAACTTCAGCTATGATGGTGCTATCCCATCTCGGGCATTTTTGCCCCTTTGGTTAAGGACATGATAGAATCCAAAGAGTTGCCCTCATATTTCTCATTGTTCAAAGAGAGGGAATGAAATTTTTTCGAGTAGTAGGTTAGACCGAAGAAGAGATCCAATGTACCCTAGGCTAGGATAGGAACCAGAATCATGGTTAAGGTATGGTCCAATGAGGAAAGCCTCTGAGCCCTAAGTTAGGCATGAACCAAATTGACCATGGACCCAAATTAAGTGCGGTCCAATGAGGAAAGCCCTTGAGCCCTAAGTTGGGCATGAACCGGATTGACCTTGGACCCAAATTGAGTATGGTTCAATGAGGAAAGCCCTTGAGCCCTAAGTTGGTCATGAACCAGATTGACCTTGGACCCAAATTGAGTATAGTCCAATGAGGAAAGCCCTTGAGCTCTAAGTTGGGCATGAACTAAATTGACCTTAAACCCAAATTGAGTGCGGTCCAATGAGGAAAGCCCTTGAGCCCTAAGTTGGGCATGAACCAAATTGACCTTGGACCCAAATTGAGTGCGGTCCAATGAGGAAAGCCCTTCAGCCCTGAATTGGGGCATGAATCGGTTGACCTTGGGCCCGAATTGGGTATGGTTCAATGAGGAAAGTCATTAAGCCCTAAGCTGGTCATGAACCAAATTGACTTGGATCCAAATTGAGTGCGGTCTAATGAGGAAAGCCATTATGCCCTAAACTGGGGCATGAACCAAATTGACCTTAAACCCAAATTGAGAGGTCTAATGAAGAAATCCATTGAACCCCCCAAGCCGAGGCATAAACTAGTCTAATCTTGGACTCAAAATGGTGTAGTGCAATGGCGATACCCCTTGATCCCCAAGTTGGCGCATAGGCTAGAATGATTATGAACTCAACTAGAAGCGGTCCATTAATATATCCATTAAACCCCAAACTGGGGCATGAACCAGAGTAACCTTGAGCTTAAAAAGCAATAGTCCGGTTATGAATGGATCCCAAACTAAGAAAAAAAAAAGGTAAGAATTTTATGGAACCCTGAAAGGTAGGCATCTTGCACCTATTGATAGAGGGGCATGATGAGTCTTGCTGTTAGAGGTCTGAAGGAAGATTTATTCCCACAACGACTAAAGGTGGTCGTTGAAGGCGTTATGCCCAACTGGAGCCGCTTGGACGAACTAATTGTTTCAACTTTCTATTATCGGTATTCGATAGTCATCCATGTCTAGGTCCAAGATTGATATGCTTGTTGACAAGTCTAATCTAATCTGAAAATCACCCCGTTTGGGATTTCAACTCTGTGCTTTGTCTCTTCCATACATTTCCTCCCAGTTTTATACATCCTCCTATTCTACATGCACAGTCAATTCTGACTCTGAAGATGATTGAAACGATGAGCCATCTCCTGAACTTCTATGCCACCCGGCCTCTTGAGAAAGAAAGGTCCAACCTGTCTGGGAAAGCTTTAAATGATCAATCGGGAGACACAAGAGTAGTCTTAAGAAACATGTATTAGAGAAACTGCCATTTGTTCTACCTATGAAAAGATTCCAAGAAAAGCATTAGATAGTAACAGATCATATCAGCAGGTCAGTCAATCAGTACAAATGAGTGGAGGACAGAAGTGCCACCAAAAAGATGGAAATACCAAAGTTCTTACAAAATACATCATCTGCAAGCAAGATATACATGATAAATGATCAATCTCAAAATCTAAGAATGAGGTCATAAGAATATCAAAAAAAAAAAAAAAGAAAGAAAAAGAAAATTCAAGCCTATGTTTTATCTACATCAATAATGGGAGGCAGTCAAATCAGACAAAAAGTGATGATTAACTTCCAGAGGACAGCATACGGATTCACCATTCAGATAAAATCAGATACTAGATGAGCAGTCATAAATGTTCATAAAGTTTACAAAAGATCAAAGTACTAACTGGGGAAAAGATGTTCTATCTAATTAGAAATGTTTGGAAGAAGAAGATTTAAATCCAATATTGAAAGTCATGATTCAACTTTGCGATCAAGCGAAGTACTGCATTATGTGGCCTCCATATCCAAAAAAAAAAGAGAAAGAAAAAAGAAAAGAAATAGTAAGATGTTAAATGGCATTGGAGCTCGACAGTAAGCCAATTGTCCCTCTCACTTCAAGAGGATGGTAGTTCCAATTAAAGCCTGATAGCAAGTTCGATCATTCGTCGAGATTCACAGCATATTGGACTGGACTTTTGATTTTGGCTAATTACATCCCGTCTTTACAGGAGACGATCTCATCACTTCTTCATCATCAAAGAAAGATTTCTCATCGGCATTAAACTCTCTCTCCCGTCCATCAATTTGATGGCCCTCCAAGGAGTCTTTATCACAAGCCCTTCTTTTGATTGTCAGTTTTTATGGCATTATATCTCGTGATCATGTCATCATTTTATGTAGAAATCCATGAATCTGGCTGGAACTCTCATCTGTCGTTTATTACATCCGACGGCTTCCCAAGGTTCCTATAAGCCCTTCATTTCTCAAGCCAATAAAATAGGATCTTCTCAGTAAGATAAACCCATTCTACATGAACAACCAAACATTCTCCCAATGGTAGACCCATGTGGACAGTTTCACATCAGTTCTCCCGGACCTTCAACATCAATACTTGTCAACAAACTTAAATGTTTCAGGCCCATATATGATCGCAACTGATTCGACATCTCGATGTAGCTTGTTGAGACACGTGTTCCATCTGAACATCTCCAAGAAAGGAAAACATAATTTGGCACCATTTTTAATTTTGGTGTGGGACTGCATTTCCCTAAGGTCGTTTTTAGTGATGATTCAAATAGTTGTCCGCCTATCAATGCGTGTAGAAGTCAACTTAAATAGTGGGACAAGGCTACCCATTTGTCATGAAAGTTATGCCGTTCGGACTTCCCCTAAGGGTTTCAGACCATTGGATAGGACCATAATTTTGGTAATATCTTCACCATATTAGGACTCTTTATTCAACCCAATATGGGATTTACAAAAAAAAAAAAGGGGAAGAAAAGAATCCTCAGTAAGGAAAAGCAACCCAAGAAACGTCAATGGGCAACCCATAATACCTCAATGGGAATAGGTAACCTGATGCAACCCTAAAGCATTGCCCTCATTGGCCCTTCATAGAAAAATCCAACTGTTCATGTGGACAAGTGTCACACCCGGTCTACCTTCAATAAGGAAAGGAACCCCTCTTGCTCTCCAGTGAATCATACTCAGAAGAGTTGAACAAACCATCATCTGTTTGCCTTTTGGGCTCCATAGAATTGTCTTTCAATAGAATTCTATCTTCAAATCCTTTTGTCACGTTAAAAAGAGAGCAAATTCTCATGGCCTAGTTACGGATGTAGCCAAATTCATCAAATCATCAGCTCCCTCATTTTTCAAGATTCAAGAAGGGTTTATCTAAGAAGTCTCTTTCTGCAATCAATCTGTCAATCTTCCCTTGACCTTAGAAGCATGGTCAAATTCTTGATGCAATCCAGATTCAACCTAGTTCCAACTCTGTTAGGTTGCCATTTTCCTTTTATCTTGCCCATAGCACACTATAGTAGCGGTCTGTTACAACATGCAGACATTGGAGCATAGATATAGCCCATGTAGAGGAATTGAACTTGATCATGAGCATTACATCTAGGATCCATTTGTCTAGTTTAAAGTCACTGACTTTCTTAGTCAATAGAAATAGATCCGTCCAAGTTGGTTTTTACTAATTTCTCAGTTCTCCCAATCCTATTGATGAAGAAAATCCAATATGGTCGCTCACCTGTTAGGATTTGATCACCAAATTCTCTAAAGGAACACTTCGAATCCTTTGCTCTTCGTGCCTACTTTGGGGCCATGGTTCATTCATCTTTCAAAATTAGCACAACAATATTGTAAAGCCCTGAGCTTTTCATGAGCCTAGATCAAGGGCCAAACCCATGTCACATTTCATCGTCGCTTGACTATTCTACCAATTTGGTCTACCATAGTGCACAGTCAAAGAACTTAGTTGACCAGATGCCCCTCGATAGTTTAACATCAAGGTCAATCAATAAAATCACTTTGGTTAGAGACTGTCAAGCTCCCTTCATTCTTGTCTAAAATCCTCGCTAGAATTTCTTTCAATCCAAAATCCAACAACACCAATGTTGGCTGAAGAAAATCATCACTTTCAAATTACATGGAACCCTTCCAAGGGAGCAACCAAGTCATCACTATCGTGCTGAAATTGAGTCAAACTTGCAGTACCAGGTCATAAATGGTAAATTTCAAATCTAGGTATCATGCCAGCAAAGTCCATGACACCATTTCCATTGATGCCATGTTTTATGCCTTCACCAACAAAGCAGGGGCAAAAACCTTGAAAAACTACCAAGGAATTCACCATCATTTCAAATATGTCCAGCACTCAATAGGTTCAAAGTCAAGACACTTCCAAGATGGGTCAGATTTCAACCCTAAAGGTTCAAAGTCAACAAAGACTTCCTGTGTGGGTCACTTTCGAGCATCCTAAAGGTTCATAGCAACAAAGCTACTTAAGAGGATATTCTAGTTTCCATCCTGAAGGTTCATAGCCATAGAGCTTCTAAGAAGGATATTCTAATTTTCAATCTCGAAGGTCCAAAGCTAGTAGGAACTTCAAAGATGAGTCATTCAGTATCACCCTATAAGTGACCTTCTGAGTTCTTTCTCATTTCAGAATCAATAGCAAATTCCTCACCCTAAAAGTGACCTTCTGAGTTCTGCTCATTTCATAATCAAATGCAGAGCCCAAGCTCATCCAAAGATCAAATCAATCTCAGCCTATAAGTGAATTAAATGCAGAGCCCTAGCTCATCCAAAGTTTAAATCAATCTCAGGCTATTAGTGAATCAAATGCAGAGCCCAAGCTCATCCAAAGATCAAACCAATCTCAGTCTATAAGTGAATCAAATGTAGAGCCCTAGCTCATCCAAAGTTCAAATCAATCTCAGTCTATTAGTGAATCAAATGTAGAGCCTTAGCTCATTCAAAGATCAAGTCAATCTCAGCCTATAAGGGAATTAAATGCAGAGCCCTAGCTTATTCAGAAAAATCAATCTCAGAATCTCAATCAAAAGAGCCTCAGTTCAATCAAAGAAATGATAGCAAGTCCTCCATCTAGATAAATCAAAGCTGAGCCCAAGCTTGTGCAATAAGCCTTGTATTCACAGCCTAGCTTCGTACAAGAAGAGGTTTATCAGCCTACAAATAGATCAAGTCGGGTTCAAGCCCGCAAGTACCTTGCATCATGAGTTATATCTCAACAAGAAGAGGTTCCCAGCCTACAAATGAGCCTTGTATTCATAGCCTAGCTTCGTACAGGAAGAGGTTTATCAACCTACAAATGGATCAAGCCGGGTTCAAGCCCGCGAGTACCTTGCATCATGAGTTCCACCTTAGCAAGAAGAGGTTCCCAGCCTATAAATGAGCCTTGTATTCATAGCCTAGCTTCGTACAAGAAGAGGTTTATCAGCCTACAAATAGATTAAGTTGTTCAAGCCCGCACGTACCTTGCATCATGAGTCCCACCTCAGCAAGAAGAGGTTCCCAGCCTACAAATGAGCCTTGTATTCACAGCCTAGCTTCATACAAGAAGAGGTTTATCTGCCTACAAATGGATCAAGTCGGGTCCAAGCACGCACGTACCTTGGATCATGAGTCCCACCTGAGCAAGAAAAGGTTCCCAGCCTACAAATGAGCCTTGTATTCACAGCCTAGCTTCATACAAGAAGAACAGTCATCAATTTTTCAAGAAGAGCAAACCTTTTTTCCAGTCAAACTACGTTCTGGGCTTGATTTCTAGGACACCCTTAGAATACGTAGGCAGTTTAAGACAAATTACACTAAGTGCAGCCCAATAAGCAATCTCACTCATATCCTAAAAATGTGGTTCTTTTTATCTTTAGCCTTCAATTGGTGACAATCTCGGCTAAAGAGGGGCATCTATAAGCATCCCACTTTTGCCACCCTCAGCATAAGTGAACCAATATGGCAGGTTTCCAGCCTTTAACCCAAAGGTTTGTGATTCTCTAATGAACCCCACAGTAGGGTCATAGGATATTACCTACTTGGATGTACAGGTCATGAAATTATCTTCGAAATAAGATCAGAATCATCAAATTCTGACATCAAACAAGGAAGATATCATAGTTTGAAAGTACAAGGGCATTTACGTAATTATCGTATGATGCATGCATTATCATTCAAACTTCAAGACATCATATCTTGGTCATCTGATATCAGAATCAGATGATTCAAAGGCCAATATTCCTTATTTTCAGTCCTATTCAGAGTCGACGTGAAAAATCTCGGGTAGAAGTCACCAGTGGGCCCCATGCAAGCTTTCATGCAAAATTATCGTTAGAACTTCAAAACTTCATATCTTTGTCGTTCTACGTCGGATTCAGATGATTCCAAGGCCATTATTCTTAATTTGTAACGTTCTACAAAGTGGATGTGGAAAATCTCAGGTAGAAGTCTCCGAAGGGTCCCATGCAAAATTACACATGGAAATGGTTATTTAATCTTTAAAATTTTATATTTTGGTCACCCCATATCCAAGTCAAGTAATTTCATTTTCATTATGTTCCAGTTTTAGTACTCTATAAAGTGGACGTAGAGGATTTTCGGTAGGAGTCTCTAAAGGACTCCATGCAGAATGTTTAGCCAAATTATCAATAATTAATCTGCTTAAACTTCAGAAATTCATAAGTTGGCCATTTTATTTCCAAATGAGGTGATTCAAGTTCCAACATTCCTCATTTTTAATGTTTTACAAAGTAAACGTAGAAAATTTGAAATAGAAGCTATCAACAAATTCCATGTGGAATGGTGACAGAAATGGACTACGAAATGATAAAAAAAGTCAACTTTGGTCTAAACGAGCTCAATCCAGCTTAGTCTAACTTAGCCCGGCCTAGCTCAGACCAATCCAGACCAAGCTCATATGCATGTATAATGTATAATATATTATTGTATATAATATATATATATATATATATATATATATATATATCTTATAGATATATTATATATATATATATATATATATTATAGGAAAGAGAGAGGAAAGAGAGGCAGTGGAAAGAGAGAGGAAAGAGAGGCCGTGGGAAAGAGAGAGGGAGAAAAAAAGGAAAGAGAGAAAAATAAAAAAAGAAAAGAAAAAGAAAAGAAAAAATATTTTCTAGAAAGAAAACGTTAAAGAGAGAGAAAAAAAAAGGAAGGAAAGAGGAAGGAAAGAAAAAAAGGAAAAAAAAAAGGAAACGTTTTCTAGAAAGAAAACGTGAAAAAAGAGAGAAAAGAAGAAAGAAAAAAAAAGGAAAGAAGAAGAAAAGGAAGAAGAAGAAAGGAAGGACGAAGAAAAGGAAAGAAAGAATTTTCTAGAAGAAGGAAAGAGAGAAAGGAAAGAGAAAAGGGATTTTCTAGAAGAAGAAGGAGAAAAAGGAAAGAATGGAAGGAGAAAAAACGTAGGAAAGAGAGAAGAAAGAAAAAAAAATATGTAAAGAAAGGATTTTCTAAAAAAAAAAGAAGAAAATAAAGTAAGAGAGAAGAAGGAAAGAAGAGGAGAGAGAGAGAGAGAGAGAGAGAGAGAGAGAGAGAGAGAGAGAGAGAGAGAGAGAGGGACTTTTCTACTCTAGAAACATGGAGAAAACGTGGAGAAGAGAGAAGAGAGAAGAGAAAAGGGAAGGAAGAGAAGAAAGAAAAGAAGAAAAAATAAAAAAGAGCTTGATACGATCTCTAGACATCCTACATCGATGGTTTCGCTCGATTCGAGCACAAGGTTAGTCTAGAGATCTTTAAAATGCTCGAATGTCAATTGTGCTTGAAAAAGGCTAATTTCCATGAAATCTCGATCAGGAATGCTCTATTGCATGCATATTAATGTTAGGATGCCTATGTCTAGCATTTTTTATGAATGATAATTTGTCCAAAATACTCAATGATGAAGTTTTGAATGATATATGATGATGTTTGATGTTTTTGACAAGTTTCATAAAGTGGTTTTCTAATCTGAAATTTTCAGATTTAGGATTCAAACTTAGGACGTGCATCACATGTAGTTTTTCATAGATTTTGAAGCCCAAATTTTTATGGGAGTCTTTCTGATATGTTAGAAGACTATCCTAAAACTTTCGTTCCATTTAGAATTGGAAATGTATATTAAAAAATTTGTCTTTGACATTGCTATTTTACTCGGATATAATGCAAATTCTCTATCAGAAAGTCTCTAGACAAGGGTCTTATGGCCATAATCAGTAAATCCAATTCATATGAACTTTTTAGATATGAAATTCTTCTCATAAATGGCACTGGTTTCGTATTTTTTTGATTTTTTATTGAATTGATATCGATTTTTAAATGCATAGTGCTCTGATTTTGAATTAGTCAAGATGTACTGATTTGCATGATTGAAAAGAATCATTTTTCACAAAGAAAATATACTGTTTTTACTTATTTTTCTTGATGAAATTTTATATCAGACAGTTATCTACATGGACATATGTCTGGATTTAATTTTCATTAAGTATAGGATTTTATTTGGAATTTATGATGCAATTGGTCAAAAATCTGGAACAGAATTGACTAGTGCACATGTCCGGTCTTAGGACATATCTTTGACCTATTTTTGCTCTTTGTTGGGATTCGACTCTTTCATATGAAATATAACATATGAGTCATCTTTCTATGGAAAACAATTGAGCTTGATTTGAGTTACAGAAGACCTACTTATGGTCATTCTTGTGTAATGTGACAGAATCTGAAAGCAGTTCATATTTTATCCAATATCTGAAACCTTGTGTCTCAATTTTGATAGTTTTGAGTCATTAATCATTCCAAATGTCTTCATAAAAATTATAATTTTCAAAGAACATTGAACATATGTTTTTTTTTTTTTTGATAATTTTACACTTTTCAAAAAAAGGTTTCATTGATGTCTTATTCATTGTAACATACAATTGATTGTTTGAGTAAATTATGTCATATTTGGATAAATGGCTATATTTGGAGCATTCATATGCTTTGTTTGGATTGTGCATACCATATTTGTCATATTCCATGTGTTGCTATATGTGGTAGAATAAATAGATTTTTATCATAATTAGTAAAATCTTAATAATTATCATTTTTAAGTCGTACTATGCTTAGAAAATAGCATATAAGATCTTATCTTTTTTAAAAAATTCATGTCATATTTGCATTCCATGATTGGTACTTACCATATTGATATATAGATGCATACATTGATTTCTTATCATTTTTAAGTCTTACTATGCTTATAAAATAGCATATAAGATCTTACCTTTTTGGATAATTCATACTATATTTGCATTCTTTGTTTGGTACTTGCCATTTTGATATATAGATGCATATATTAATTTCTTGTCATATTAGGTCTTGCCATGCTTAGATTAGCATATTAGATCTTGCCATATTAGGTTCTTGTCTTATTTACAATGCGTGCTATATTGTGATAGTTACCATAAATATCATACATATCATGCTTAGATAGAATATTCCATTTATGACAATAACTTAATTTATGCTGCACCCTAGTCGAACTGTCATATCTGTACACCTAGCAAACATATTAGATGTAGGGACGTGCATTTAGGCACCCACATTCTTGGGAAGGGCATAATGGGAAATAATAAAATCTTAATAAAGAAACAGAATGCTTTACCAAACCTTCTAAAATTAGAACTTAGGATGAAAAGGGTAATTTAGGACGATTTCACCCCTTAGTAAACCCTAAACCTAGAACAGGTTCTAAATCCTAAACCTAGAACAGGTTCTAACATTCTAACCTAGAACAGGTTTTCATCCCAAACCATGCGGATTTTGATTCCTAAGGTAAACCCTAGGATACATAGGCCATTTGGGAGAAATCCAAATTCAGATCCACACCTGACTCCACTCGGACTATCCATAGATCTACTAAGATATTTATCAACATTTTAATCCAAATAGGGTTATTCGCATTTCGACCCATAATGGGTTGTCCATATTTTGACCTAGAAAGGATTATCCATAGATCCACTAGGACTATCTATCAGTCCGCATGGACTATCCAGATCCTAACCCATAGGGTTTCTCATCATTTCAAGCATAAAATTCGACTTAAACAATGAACTTAATCATGCACAAGCTTAAATCACAGTCATAAACTTTAATCACACCTGAACTATGATGGAGAATCTGATTTTCAAAATAATTCCATGATACGTAGGCAATCTAATGGATACAGATTCGATTCAATGATATCAAACCACTTGATTTGGTTCTATTTAATAGATAGAATCTAGCATAGGAAAGGTATAGGAGATCGATTTCGATCAAGCAGTTTGGGTGCCTAACCCCTTCCCATAATCGTAACCTGACGCTTACCCAATCTCTGATGGACCAGAAATCCAATCTAAGAGTTAGCAGTCAATCGAAGTCTTACCTTGGGGTGAGATTTCACATTTCTAAGGTCCTAGACCTTAATCTAGGTGGCTACTTCCAAGATTTACATCTTTGTCCTCACATTAACCAATTAGTTTAGCTCTTGTTCCCTCACCTATAATTGATGTTGTTCCTCTTCCAAGCCTTAGAAACTATCTTGGACTAGTTGAAAACCTATATAATTAGTTAACTTTAATTAGGGTTCCATTTTATCAGGTTACAGCATTATGTTTCATTGTTCGGTCTCCAATTTATGCCTTCTAGACATTGTCCAATCGCGTGACCGGTCACGCATTGGCCGACCAATCAGCCATCTAGATAAACACTGTCAAACTTCTCGAGAGTAATCGGTCGCCTGATTGGTCTAGCATCTAGCCGACCGGTCAACAGGGACCAGATAACCTTCAGGCTATCTTCATTTGTCTTCTCTCTAAGTTGATTCTTTGGCTCTTTAATGGGATCCATCCTAGAGTCACTCTATGGCCATTATTCATTAGTTGTAGTCACTTCATCTAACCTTAACATCTACAATTTATTATAGGTTTATTTTAGAGATCTAGTAAGAGGGATCATGATGGAATCATAATGTTAGAGTCGATCTACCAACACTGTGGTTATAGATTTCAATCCTACGCATCCTAACATTCTACAGAATAAAGGACTTACCATTGGTTCCTCGATGTAGTAAGTTGGAAATCGACAGTAACTTTTCTTTCTGCAGAGCTTCTTCTCCTTTCTCCAGGCTTTCTTCTTCTCTAAGCCTTCTTCTCCTTCTTTTTCTTGCTTTCTCTCAATTTTAGGGCTTGAGACTGATTAAAAGAATGGGAGGAAGTGAAGGGGCATCCTTTATGTAGAGGGAAACCTTCTATAGAGAGTAGGATTCCAGTTAGGAAAGAGTCCTACTCAAATTTGGAAACTTTCTTAAACTCAGAGTTAATTTCTGGGCTTAACCGATCGACTGACCAGTCACCCAATCCGCATACCAGACAACATAAGTTGTCCGACCAGACAACCTATAAGGAATCGATTGCCTTATCTGGCTTTGTGGTTCCTTTACCTGGTTGGTTCGCTTGAGCAGGTTATGATGGGAAGACCTGGCATGACACGGTTAGACCGGGTTAGTGGTGTATGGGTCTTACAATTATAATTTCATTTTCGACCTGGTAAGGTAATATATGAAAAAAACCCTTCTGTCTGACCGATCTCTCCATGAGAATACCAAAAGAATGGGAAAAATCACTAGACAAAAGGCAAAGACTTTCAAAGACAAAGAATTTGGATAAAAAATCAAAGACAAATTAGATGAGAGCTCACCCAAGAATAAAGGAAGATACCCCTTTGCTGCTCGTAGTTCTTCTTGCAAATGAGAAGATGAAGAAGTTGAAGTTGCGGGATGTACAGGGACTCGACCTTGTAGAAATCGAAATGAGAAGAGGAAGAAGGTGAGAGCTACGACGGTAATTGTCTGCAGGTAAGACTTGCGGGACTTACTTGAAGAAGATGAGGAACCCACAGAGAAAGAACATCAGTTGAGCAGGGAATGATGAACGAATAGAGTTTCCCTCATAAATAAAAAGGTTAGTTGAGGGGCAGACAAGTAAAATATGATAAGGGTATTTTGGTATTTAAAAATATGGTATGTTTAAATAAGCAATTACCATTCATTTCCTAACGGAGTGGACTTAGTGTTATAAGCTTTACTTTACGAGGGAGGTCCGTATAAGTCAATAAGTGCCAAGAGATGTCCGTGTAGTAGACGAAATTTGAAGGGAAAGTTTGAGTAATTTTCCTCCAAAAAAAAGGAGGGAGAAAATGAGAATATATTATCAGAATGAAAATTTGTGGAATTTCAAATTAGGAGATGCAAGTGCAAGATGTATTAGAATATAAAAACTGTAACAGTGGAAATGAGAGAACTGATCGGAGGCCAGCGTGAAGCAGATGAGGCCGCAAATAAAGATAGCAACACCATGACTTGACAATAGGAGACAGTGATTGCCAGAACAAGGAGAGAAAGATGAGATAACCCAGGCCTCCAAGACTAGAGCAAAACTTGAATACATTCACATCCATTTCAGGATTACTTCTTTTATTGACTCCGCTGTAAGGGACGATCACAACACACATTCTGCCTCGTGGTGGGATCAACTTTTCCAGATATCGAAATCTAGGAATAAACTCTTTGGGTTTTGAATTGACAGAATCAAGTCAACAACGACAATGATGATACTACAAGATTCGTCTCCTACTCTATATATGCTTAGGTCCAATATATAAGTAATAAAAAAATGGTTGACCCCAGTTTTGAATTATCAATCACATTCGATCCTTTCTGCAACAAGGGATCTTGTAACTCTATGCTTAGATCCAGGGTTGAATGATGAATGTGAGGATTTATTTATTTTTATTTTTTTTACATTTAATGATAATTCTGTAATTTTCTGAACTTATAGAAACAGAAATTTTTCGTGCATATTTTATTTCTTTTTTCTCTGAAATTTTGTTTAGAAAGAGAAATAGAAAAAACTGTATCGGGGACAAAAACAAAATCATGGAATAGGAATGTTATCATGCTAAGCCTGATTTTGAGAAGGTTACTAGACCTAAAATGCCATAAAACTATTGGCTTACTAACTAACAAAAAATGCTTAAACTCACCAGCAACGTAACCTCCTTGAAGTATTGACTAATGGAGGAAGTGATGTATGAGACACAACCTGCCTTTCCTCTCTTTTTAAAAAAATAAGAATTAACATCTATTTTTTCTCTTTTTTTTTTTCTTCCTATTACCTACATAATTAGTGTTGAGTTTAGTGTTTTGTATTATGTGGAATTCACATAATTATTAGATTTGTATTTGTATTAGGGTTTGGGTCTATTACATGTACGGAATAAATCGATAATTGCGTGGGAATTAAGGTTTTTAGGTTTTCTTATAAATTTTCTCTGTGTGGAAAAACCTAGGCAAGACTGGCTTGACAGAGGAGATAAACCTGTCAGGTGGAGAGCCGATAAGAATGACAGATGAGATAAGCCAGAGGCTTCTTAGGAATAAAGATTTTTCTTTCTCTAGTAGATGTAGTGTTGGAAATATTAGCACCACAAGGAAAATATATTATTTAAGACTATCTAATAAGCAAATGATATTAAAGATAATATCAACAATCAAACCATTTGATTAAGAATCTGAACAAATATAATGTAATATAATGAAATCTAACACATACCTTATACGGTGTTAATCATGGAAACAATTAGGGTTGAGTCGTGTTGCTACACTCTCCTTAAGATTGTGTTTGCCCCCTATATGGTGCAACGGGTCCCTGCAAACCAACTTCCAAGATAAAACAGTCCTTCAGAAGGACACCCACCCAGTGTGCACTCACTGTTAGGTGTATGCAGACCCGACGGCTAAGGTTAACAATCCTTTAAAACAAGGATGGAACGGACTCTATCGATAAATCAGAGTAGAGAGAGAGAGAGTTGGAAGGAGAAGGAAGAGAGACATGAATTTTGTATTCAAATCTTGAGTGATTTGGAATGAGGCAACATCCTCTATTTATAGAAGACAAATACCTCTCAAGGGTCACTATCAAAAGGTATGGGTGCACCTCTTCATACCAAAATGTATAAGTCACCACCCTTCTAAAAGGGTACACTTGAATAGGTATGTATCCACACCCATATCCATATTCATTTCATTATCCATATCCATATCCATTTCCATATCCAACTCAAAACAAAATTGAAATTAAATTTCCCACAAAATTTAAACCAAAACTTTGAATTTTATTTTAAAACTTTTTGAAACTTTATTTGTTTTTTGATATTAAAAACAACAATCCCCCACAAGTTTCAAAAAGATTGATAAAACCAGAATCAGACTGTTAACCTCATGAGAACTGTAAGCGACGTCATTGCAGATGAAGCTTGCTTCTTGAATCTACACTAGGTCTGATAGGCCACGCTACAGAGTACAGGTGAAGCTTGCTTCTTGAACCTTTCCTCATTAGTGTAGCCGACTGACCTACCAGCCACCTCTTACAGTCCGACCCTTGAAAAATCCCTTAATGGTGGACATATTTTTAAACTGGCCTTGTCCCTATCCTGGTTCATAAATGTTTATGAAAGTTTGCCCTTAAAACTCTCATTGAAAGCGGCTCCACTTCCTACATTCAATAAGGTCACCCCATAGTGTGCACCACAGTTAACACACCCCCACATTTTGCTAGGATAACTTTGGCTTGATTAAGAATCTTTGAGATTCATCCTCTATTCATTGTGGTGAGTACTACCTTACCATCTAACCATAATGAGCAATATTATGATAGTACTAAACAAGTCATCTACGTGACTTCGTTTTTACCCATTGAACCTAATTCCAGGGATCTCCTCTCACATAGGTTGGGTTTCCATCACATGACTTATGCCATAGGCTTCAAGCTCATTCCTTTAGATGTATACCACCTTAGTGGTCAGAAGCTAAATAATTATATCAATCAAATTTTTTCAGTACTGAGTTATGTCAAAAGTGCGCTATTCCATTACCTTCTCCAGATATATTGTATAACCGCCTAAGACCTACATGTCTTAGATGTCCTTAGACATTTTATAAACTCGACAAAGGCATATTTATCTTACTTGTAACCTTTTGCCATTGAATCTACTTCTTTAAAGTAGCATAATTAATTTTGGTTTTCATCATATATCTGTTTTCGAGATTTTAGTCATTGACCCTAATCCCGACTTAACTTTTTAGTCATACTTGACTATCCATGGTGGAATCTTACCATCATAGTCATCTCCTTTTGAATCAAGGTGATCTTTTTGAATTTAGGCTTGTCTTCTAGATTCCAAGTCTAAATAGATATTAATAATTTTATTTTGACATCATTCTTCTTTCGTAGAAGAGATTGATCAGTAAATATGTTTTCTTAAAAAAAAAACCCCACAGTTCTGGGTTTTTCATACTCACACTTATAAGAACTCTGAATATTATAAGGTACACTATCATTTCATTTATCCATGTAAAATTCCTTGCATCTCATGTTTCCATATTAACCATAATTCAACATATTTCTTGATTTATCATATCTATGGTTAATAAACAACATCCATGCATTTTAGACCTTAATAGTCTCTAAAAATGATCATTATGCTAAGAATCTCATATTCAAATCTGATTAGACCAATTGTTTTGGTCCTACAACTTTTACTGCCCATTCACTTAGGCTGATTAAAGTCTAGTTAATCATGAGTCTCAATCATATAATCATACCAATTGTTTAATTAACAATTAACTTATTTTCTAAGTACATGAAACAATATTCTCTCATGACAATTAAACTGTCTATATAACCAATGCACCTTATAATCATGTAACAAATAATAAAATTATAAATCAAACAAACCATTAACCATGTTACAAACCATTAACCATATGATTAATAATGATAACACAAAATGAAAATTCACTATCGATTTTATGTTTTTTCAAACAGAATCAAGGTAACTGATTTTAAATACACAACAATCTATATTAGTTACTCACTTATCTTTTAACCATTTTATTTCATTTTATTCGATAAAATAAATCTGTTTCAAACCCATCATGACAAACCCATTGCATATAAGATAAGACAAACCGGTTAGAGCTATTCTTAAGGAATGCTCCCTTAGAAAGACACCAACATTCACACAAGGTGACTTATATGTCTTACTAAACACATCACTTCACATATGATGTTTAACCGGATCAAATAAATTTGGTCTTAAGACATTGATTGCCAACCCTTGGACTTCTCAAATCCAATTAAGAAATTTCCAACCTTATATGATCATATGCAAATAATAAGCATTCAATTTATATATGTTATCTATAAATATGATGCACATGGAATACAATAAACCTTCCTTCTCAAAATAATAATATATCCTCTTATTTTACCCTAACAAAGGTTCAAAGTTTATGACATGAAAATATACATTTTCCAAAATATGAAACAGAATAAACAATTAGATTCTACAATCCATAAAAAAAAAAAAATGCTTCCATAATTCATTTGTCAAATTCCCTTTAGTTAACCAACATATAAGCTGAAGAAGCCTAAAGCAACCTAGGAAATAAAATCAATGGTAAAATAAAACACCATTGATAAGCACCAGACAACCATGCACGTAAGACAATCGGTTATGCTCCAAGTGTGCAATCGGTACAAGGATTAAGCGTTTAACATCCTAACGAACCATAGATAGTTTTTTTTTTTTTTTTTTTTTCATTACATGGCCAAAAGAAATGTATCCATGTAACTAATGATCATTACATTGATCAAAATGCAAAAACAAGTATTCAAAATATTCGTATTATTAATTCATATTGATATGGTGAAAATATCATATAAGACCATACACACAAGAATAGATAACCAACAATTATTATAATCAAAGTTCTTGACTTCGAACTTCTTACCTAAGGTGGTGACACCTTTCAAATGAATATTTTACAACTCATACATCAGGGATGTAAACAACGATGGGTCAACTTTAGGTTTAAGTTGGACCAAAACTAATTTATTGACCATATATTAAGAGCACCATAACCTAAGAAATTATTCAGAACAAGATGGACCCATCTATATGTATACACAAGCTATCCTAAGCTTGGCTTTAGCCTTGGGTAAAGGGCATTTCTTGATCAAACTAGGTCTCATGGCACCTTAGGAAGAAAGATTTGGAAACAATATATTTATATAACGCACTGTGACATTATCGGACTACTCAAAACATTTTATCCACATATTTGGAAACACCCATCTAACAAGTGGGATTTATAGATAATGGACTAGCACAAACCCTCAGGACTATAGAATCCACATTATGTAAGCACATATATATAAGTGATTCCCGCTACTTACAGTAGCATAATCGACTCAAGATTTACCATACTCAACTTTATAGGTATTCCAAATATGCTTGTGGTATATTATCATTATCCATATACTTTCTTAAATAGTGTTTTATCCAACCAAAAATTCTATTGTCTAAAATTAAACAACTGACTAGGTTAATCAATTTTCTTTAAGACATAACTCATCACCACTTGGAGTTATCCAAACCAATGCAATACACATATGAGCAAGTCCACAAATATATAAATCAAGCATATACAACTATTTAACTTGTACATGCCAATAAAACATAATGATCATTATGTTAAACATCAAAACATGCTATCAAAACAAGCACCAAACGTATTTATGCTATCACACTCTATAATGCAACATAACATAGTTTAAACATTTTAAATAAGACATCAAAGGTGCATAACACATTCCTTGAACCTCTTATATAAGGATAGAAACACGGTCATCCACATGTTTTCATTCTGCAGTCCATAGAGGTGATGGAGAATTTCAAGCAACCATAATCCTATAATCTCAATATTCTTCGAAAATTACATCTCCCATCGGTCAAAGCAAAAGAAACAGTCATGAAAAAACGATTTCCACAACAAATTGAATATCTCATGCGATACCACATATTATTTCAAGAATAAGAATAATAATAAATATATTAACATAATATGTCTATCGATTTGGATTCTATTGGATAAAGCAATTCCAATCGTTGCAATTATCGATCAGAACAGACACTTCTTAAAAATAACCCAAAGGATGTGACCACTCGTACGTTCTAGTGCCACGGCTAAGCCTATATATGCTGTGATCTCTTTTACATACACACATAGAGTATGAGAATTTAGAACCCTTCAATAATAAAAAACAAAGAAGGTGCAAAGCCTTATAATCATGTCGAGGGATATTTCTTCCAATCATGCATGGGCTCTTAAGAGGTGATTTACAGGTTTTTTTTTTTTTTTTTTAAAACACCCCAACTGATCGTCCATCATGGACTTCAGTTTTCGCACTATCCAGATTGGACCGAAACTGTGAATCTTACAAAAGTGAACTGCATGCACCATCCTAGGCAAGGCCATTCACATTCATCCGGCCCTTGGGCTTTGTGAAGTACCAACGTCAAAAAGAAACCACAAAGCAAAACCCACCGAAAAGACTAGAAGTCTATTCTCCAACCTTGGCAAAAACCCAATATAAAAAGAAAAACTGAAATAATTTCAGTAGTCAGCAACAAGGTAATACATGATAATCATGTCTATCGAGAATGACCAGTTTTGTCATACGGTCAGAAAAATCTCAATTATAGATTTTTAAGTCTTAAACTAACACAATCTTAAGAATTGTTGGAAATATTAGCACCATAAGGAAAATATATTATTTAAAACTATCTAATAAGCAAATGATATTAAAGATAATATCAACAATCAAACCATTTGATTAAGAATCTGAACAAATATAATGTAATATAATGAAATCTAATACATACCTTATACGGTTGTAATCATGGAAACAATTAGGGCTGAGTCGTGTTGGTACACTCTCCTTAAGATTGTGTTTACCCCCTATATGATGCAACGGGTCCCTGCAAACCAACCTCCAAGATAAAACAGCCCTTCAGAAAGACACCCACCCAGTGTGCACTCACTGTTAGGTGTATGCAGACCCGACGGCTAAGGTTAACAATCCTTTAAAACAAGGATGGAACGGACTCTATCGATAAATCAGAGTAGAGAGAGAGAGTTGGAAGGAGAAGGAAGAGAGACATGAATTTTGTATTCAAATCTTGAGTGATTTAGAATGAGGCAACATCCTCTATTTATAGAAGACAAATACCTCTCAAGGATCACTACCAAAAGGTATGGGTACACCTCTTCATACCAAAAGGTATAAGTCACCACCCTTCTAAAAGGGTACACTTGAATAGGTATGTATCCACACCCATATCCATATTCATTTCACTATCCATATCTATATCCATTTTCATATCCAACTCAAAACAAAATTGAAATTAAATTTCTCACAAAATTTAAACTAAAACTTTGAATTTCATTTTAAAATTTTTTGAAACTTTATTTGTTTTTTGATATTAAAAACAACATGTAGGCATCTCACGATGGGGGTGTTGAACCATGTAAATCTTTTTATTTGCATATGTCTCTAATCCTAAGAAGTGATATCAGAGCTAAGTTTGATAAATCGATCACTGATCGGAGAGAGGTGCATGAAAGAGATATAAAGAAGGAGAAAAAAAGTTTGAAAATTGTGAAAGAAGTGAGTTTTTTTTTTTTTAATTTTATTTTTTTTCTCTGATTCACATTTCAAGGTCATCATTACCTTGAATAAAAAAAAAAAAAAAAAAGCAGCCTTTTGGGTTATCATTACACAAAAGGATAAGGATTTGAAAAAAAATAATAAAAACAAAAATAAAGTGCGGGTCAGTAATGGTTGATGCAGACTGGAGGTTGCTGAGATGGGGAACCTCCACGGAGGCTGATGGATCGAAGGTGCAAGGATCACAGGGACCTATTAATGGGTTCAAAGTGGGTTCGCTTCTGTCGGGGAGACTGTTATCGAAGGAGTCCTTGGTGGCTAAAAGCTCGATGGCTGCCCATGGCCGTTTTGCTCTGGATCGGGTGGGTTCAGGAGCTAGGATTAGGATATTTGTTGGGGTAAGGAAGAACGTGAATGAATCTGCTTGCATCGGAGGTCTCCCTGTGAAGACGATGCATGCAATGTCATTGCATGGGAAGATGGGGCTTGGGGAGATGCTCCACGATGGGTATCCGCCAAGGTTTGCAGATGCAACCAAGAATCTTATTGCAGCGATTGTTCCGGTGGCAAAGGAAATCCTCATCTTAGTGTGATGCAATCCCTCTCGGTTGCTTAGTAGGAAAGTTATGGGACAAGAAGGCCATGGATTAGAACCATGGGCGTGGAGTCTGTCGAAGGAGTAAGGAATGATTCTCTGTATCGGTGGAAGATGAAGACTTGCAGGAGAATCTACATGGTTGGGTTCTATGAAATCAAAGAAAAAAAAAAACAAAAGTGTAATCACTACACTTTGAGATAATATATATATATATATATATATATATATATATATATATATATATATATATATATATATATATATAACAAAAAGTGTAATCAAAGTGTAATCAGTACACTTTTGGTGTGTTTTTTTTTTTTTTTTTTTTTGTTTCCATAGTTTCTTTGGGGGAAAAGAAAAAAAAAAGATGGTTTTTTTCGTAGTTGGAAGATAAAAGAAGAGAGAGAGAGAGATATAGCAGGTGGATCGGGGGGACTTCCATTATGGAATAGTATCCAAAGTTTCTTTTTTGAGAATAATTGAGGCAGACAGTGATGCAAATCTGTAGAGGTTATCGAATATGGTTCAGCTCGGTAAGGCAGTGGTCTGTGAGAGAATTCTGGTAGGCCTCAAAGGGAGGTGGAGCGACTGTACTGGGTGGTATCACACGTGGGTCTTGGATAGTCGAGTGGATGGTCAATGATGGCTGGGAGACCCTGATTTGACTAATGGGGTGATAGGCAGTTTTTCATGGCTCTGGTCAGATTGGGTGTAGGATTTGACGGTGGGTTTTAAATCCCAATAAAGTGCGCATCATGGCCAGTTGATTCTATACCGTGGGGCAACGTAGGATTGGAGGGCTGGGACAAGGAGTCGGATCTCTAGGTTTGCATTGGAGGTGCAGAGGTGAGAGGCTCAGGTTCTAGGTGCAACTGGAGTTGCAGGAATACTATGAGTAACGGTGATCTTTCCAGTTATGTTGCAGCAGTGGGAGAGATGGAGTCATATCACATCGTACAATGGTGAGCTATGTGGGATATCGGGACGGGGTATGGTCTATGCTGATTTTGGACGTAGCGGTTTGACAAAGACATGTTTACAAAATCAACATCAATGGGTTCTTCCTCAAGGTGGTTTGTGTAATCCAAGCCGGGTAAAGATTTGTTGGGTTTGGTGTCTTGTATTTCTATGGGTTCCACACGGTTACTAAATTTGTACTTGTATTAGGGTTTGGGTCTATTACATGTATGTGGGTAAATTGGTAATTATGTAGGGATTATGGTTTTAGATTTTCCTATAAATTATCTCTGTGTGGAAAAACCTAGGCAAGGCTGGGCTGACAGAGGAGACAAACCTGTCAGGTGGAGAGCCGATAAGAATGACAGATGAGATAAGCCTGTCAGGTGGAGAGTTAGAGAGGTTTCTCAGGAATAAAGATTTCTCTTTCTCTGGTAGACGTAAGCATCCCATGATGGAGTATTGAACCACGTAAATCTTCTTGTTTGTGTACTTCTCTAATCCTAACAATTAGATATCCCTCTCGCTTGGCCTAGCTGCTTGCTTGCTTGGTTAGACTCGGTGGAGAAAAAAGATCGTTGAAAGCAGTCCATACTCTAACCCATACGTCCCAAGATGTTTGAACCCTATCTGAAATTGGTTTAAGTCCAAAAGTGAATCTGCTAATTTGCCATCCAAAAGTGTCCGCTACGTAATGTTGAGCAAACGTTCAAGAATGTCTGGTTAATGGACAGTGAAAAATATTATTAGCCATCAAGTAAAGTGGTCGGACGACCTAAAAAATGGACAAAGCATTCCACTTAGTGCACCGAAAAGCGAAGTATCTAGACATCCACCTATTTCAGATGAAGTATTCACGAGAGCAAGTTTGAGTCAGGCGAATATCAAATGAAGATCAGTCATCTGGAGGTTGAATTCAATAGAGCCATTAAGGGTCCAATTATTTAAAAAAGAATAAAAGAAAAAGTAATATTTAGGGAAATTTTCTCGAACCTCCCATGTATTTTGGTGATATGATACGACACATCCCCCCATTTCGAATCAATTGCGCAGACATCTCCATTAGTTTACAAGTTGCTACACTCAGTTCCACTCGAATAGTTTTCCTCTGTTAAAGTATGACACCATAGCAACCTTATTTTTTTATATGTTGAAAATACCTTTAATGAATTAGTGAAATTATCTTTTTTTTGTCCTTACATCTAAACCTTAAACACATTCTTAATCCCCTTTCACCAGCAACCTCAGGTACTCTCTCCAAGCATCTTTCTGCTACTATGATCTACTGTGAATGGTAGTGGCAAAAATAGGACATTCCAACAAGGAGGAACTTACCGATTCCCTAGCTGCAGCTCAAACCCACCTTCATAACCATAACCGGTCCTTCATCATCATCACCCGATGGTCGAAACACAGAAGAGGAAGAGAGCTCTAAGATCTTTCTTGGACACCTTGTTCCTAAGAGCCGCCTCTACCACGCATTGATGAGTCTACCATGTATGCCAGATTTAGTGTTGAGGAAACACCGCAACATGCCAACCGATATCCTTGTAGTGTCCCTAGCAGGTGGCAGCAAGATATGGGTTTTACCAGAATTCAGAATTTTTGGAAGAAATTCAAATTTCAGTCTTAGAAATCAAAACATGCAAAGAGAGAGATTCGGAATGGTTAAGATACTTTCATATTGATGGCCCCACCCATTTCTCTACCTTTACTTCAACTGAACCCTGAGCTAGCAAGCTAGCCCTAACCATGGCGGTGGTGTTGCAGGTGGAATTTATGTGAACTAATTAAGAGCAAGAGGTTTTCGTGGTTTTCTACCTCAACTTTTCTCTCCTTCCCTCCTAACCCCACATTCTCTGCTCCTCACCCATTCAAGAAATAATGGCTTGACTTTCACTCCAAGCTCTAAGCCTTACCCAGTGAACAAGAAGCAGAGGAAAATATTGTTAGAATTATTATTCAGGTTGAATCAAATAACATTATACATACCAAGATCCATTGCAATTATAGAAGAGTCATCATCTTAGTTTTATAAACGTTAAAATCTTTTGTCAGTCTTGCCTGTTCCCTTTTCTCATATACGTTGAACAACAATCATCTATGGGAATGGGAGTAGGGGTCAATCTTGAAAGGATGGTAATTTAGTCATTCCCATAATTGGGCCAAATTACCAATAGGTCCCCAGAACATTACATAATTAAGGTTGATTAATTGGGACCCTCCCAAAAGGGTACCATCCAATCAAGCCTGCCATTCAACATCCATCCACTAATCCAAACTTGCAAAATGACTGAAGTGTTCCCATGCATGATGAAAATATTACATTCTTCCACTTGGGCTGCATCAGACATTGCTTCAACCATGGATTAGAAAATATTATGATCACATATAGGAAGTGTTGAAAGTAGCTCACCTTAACCATTACACTCTTGGACCAAATAAGAATACAAACACCCAATCGTAAGCGTCATCACGTCTTAGGTCAACATAGGACAATACAGGTGAAAGTGCTTACACCGTTACCCGCTTTTGGGCTACAAAAATGTAAAGCTAGGGTATGGAAGTTGCATGTTTCGATCATTTGACATGTCAAATCCAAATTAATCCAGACTTCCAACTGAAATCATTAGCTACTCTATTGTTTGGAATTCACTAGAATCATTCTTCACATGGCAAACTACCACTAGAACTACCTAAATAACTACTTCATATAGAAGCACACTATAGATACCTCAAACTGAAGCATCATGGGAATGGATCCGTAAGTCCCTTTACGTTTGCCCAAGTTCTCAAACGAAGTAACTTTACTAGCTGTGTGTATTTATCCATGAAAAAAAATCATAAAAGCACAATAATATTTATTCAAAAGTAATAAACACTGTCCGTGTCAATAAAATGTACTCCCACTAACAAAATACATCCAGAGATAATACTAAACTCACACGAGCAACATGCTCCTAAAAAGCGTTTGGAGCCAAATCTTTTTTCAGTGGATTTGCAATCATGACGCCTGTAGAAATGTGCTCAATAGAGATCATAGACTCTTAAACCTTTTCCCTAACTAGGAAATACTTTATATCAATGTGCTTTGAGCTAGAAGCACTCTTGTTGTTATGGGAAAACTACACTGCAGCAGAATTATCATAATACATCTTCAATGACCAAGGCTATGGAATCAACCACCTGAAGCCCTGAAATGAAGTTCCTCAACCATAGAGCCTAAACTATGGCCTCATTACATGCCACAAACTCTACCTGCATAGTGGAAGGAGCAGTAAGCATCTACTTCAAACTTTTCCATGATATTACCCTTCCATCCATCATGAAAATATAACCTAACATCGACTTTAGATCATCTGGACATCCAGCAAAATCAAAATCTGAATACTTGATAAATTCAAGAGTATCGATCCGTCTAAAAGTAAGCATGAGGTCTCAAGTACCCTGAAGATACCTCATGATCTTCTTTGCTACCACCCAATGAGTCTAAACTGGAGTACTCTGGAATCGTCCGAGCATACTGATAGCAAATGCAATGTCAAGTCGAGTATAAACTTGAGCATACATGAGACTACCAATGATAAAAGCATATGACATGTCCTTCATTTAAGCACGTTCAATATCATTCTCCGGACAATCAGACTTAGTGAACTTATCACCCTTTGTAACATGAGCCTTTGAAGAGGCACAACCACTCATGCTAAGCCTTTACATTACTTTGTTAATATATATATTCTTTGTAACAAGCCAAGAACACCACATGACCTGTTACGAAGAATCTCTATCCCCAAAACATAGGATGCCTCACTAAGGTCTTTCATATTGAATTGGCTAGACAACAATCACTTTGTTTCATGTAGCATTTCTTTATCATTACTGGCTAGAAGAATATCATCTGCATAGAGAACTAGGAAGATATATCTACTCTTACTGATCTTGAGGTGTATGTACTGATTAATAATATTTTCTTTAAAACCAAGAAAAGTAACAACTTGGTCAAACCTCAATTACCACTGTCTGGGAGATTGTTTCAAGTCATAAATTGACCTTTTGAGTCTACATACTATATGCTCATTATCAACTACCATGAAACCTGGAGGTTGTTGCATATATACTTCCTCTTTCAATGTTCCATTAATAAATGCAGTCTTCACATCCATCAAATGTAGATCCAAGTCAAACTGTACAACCAATGCCAAGTTTTTGGGAAACACTTGATAAAAGGTTTCTGTGAAATCTATACCTTCTATCGGGCTTAACCCTTTTGCTACAAGTCTGGCTTTGTAGCACTCAATCTGTCACACCCCAATTCTGGACTAACCAGTAGTGTAATAAACGGTCATGAAAACCAACGGTTCAAACCAGGATCTTGTATAAGCCGTATCCATTCTGTTAAACCAAATACATCCCACAATGATAATCAAAGTAAATAAACGATAGTAGAAGTTTTTATTAATAATGAACTAAGTATCTAACAATGATAATAAATAATTAAATCAAATTTTTCCCAAGTAACTCAAGACATAAAATAAAATAAAATAAATAATTACATGTTTCGACAATCAAGAATAACTAAACTAATAAAAAACACATTTATCGCACTCGCATGACGGATCTTGCGCTTTGTCCATAGCTTTTATGTCCATGGCCGCCATGTGTCCATATGTCGGCGCATTCATATAATCTTCTATGGTAGGACTTGCATCAACAACTAAAAATATTTGACGTCGAAAGGGTGAGCATACATCACGGCTCAGTAAGCAAACAAAACAATACGCAAACATATGCATGCATTCAATTCATATCTTTGGTCTGGTTTTTTAAAGTTTACAATGTGCTATAGAAAGGTTTGGCGGCCACTGCACTAATATACATGAGTGTGTGAATTTTCCCAATGGATCAAACACCATTGCTGTCACACCCCAATTCTGCACCAACCAGAATGGTGTGATGAACCGTCAATAAATCAATGGTTCAACCAGGATCTCGAATAGGCTATCCCCATTTTTGATAAACCAAAACACATTCCACATTAATCAGAGATAATAAAGTAAATAGTGGAAGGATTAGAGATAACGAACTGAGGTTTAGTCATGATAAATAATTAATATTTTATTTATCTCCAAGTAACCAAAACATAATTTAATACATATTACAAATATCCAAATACGAAAGTTAACACTAAGCGTATCCATAGTTGAAACGCTCGCTTAACATATCACAATAGTCCTTCACAGCTTGCTCATCATAGCCGTCACCTGTTCATATGTTGGCGTGTCGGAATAATCTTCAACCGTAATACCTGCAACATCAGAAACTAAAAAAAATTACGCGCGCGAGGGTCAGCTCTCCAACTTGAGCTCAGTGAGTAAACAAAACAATGCAACAAACATATGCATGCATTCAATTCATATCTTTGGTTTGGTTCATAAGTTTGCCATGTACTATAAAAAGGTTCGGAAGCCGCCTCACCTCTATACACGAGTGTGTGAAGTCGCCCAATGAATATCGGCATTGTCGTCCCATATGCACCCACCATGGAAACCGTGTACCTAATGAGTATTGGCATTGATGTACCACATGCACCCATACCAACACGTAAGTCCCTGTTGGCGAGGGCTTGCAAACTAGGCTCGCAACTAACCAATCTTAATGTCAAACAGTGTATCCAAGGCCTCACCCCAGCATCTCTTAATACGTCCATAGAGATAGAGCTAAGGCCCCCCGACAGAGTCAGAGACTACACGGTCCGAGACCACCTCCCCTGATGCCCTACGATGTAATAGCTCTGCTAAGGTAATGGCGATACGATAATGTTAGTGGACAAGACTTGAGTAGAGATAGAGCTAGAGTCTGGTGACCAGGAAAAACCACAGTGTCACGTCCTCCCCCTGATGCCCTACTTGCATCAAGTACGCTAACCACACACAAACATTCACATGCATATTCCTAGCTTCATCATCATCATCATGTTATAAATAAACAAAATTAAATATACATGAACAGTAATAACAGGAATATTGGATGACATGTTAAATGCACATTACACGCAAACAAGCATAGAATCATTCATGGCATTGACTCAATAAATAAAACAGTTTATTATTACCAATTAGTTTAGGTCTTGTTCCCTCACCTTTGGTTGCTAGTAGATCCTCATTCAAGCTTTATGAATCACCTTTAAAATCACTAGAAAGACCTAACAAGTCTATATATTTTAATTAGAATTAATTTCAATAATTTAGACTAGTTGAAATCATAGGGTTGCAGGGTAGGGTCGCAGGGTAGGGTCGCACCTAGGGTAGCAGTTTCTGCGACCCTAGGGGTAGGGTCGGACGTGGGGTCGGATACCAATCGACCCTATATGTGACCACACCCTCCCTGGAACTTCCCGAGGGCATGGTGTCGATCCTGTGGTCTTGTAGGGTCGGATATCATTCGACCCTACGTCCGACCACACGTATTCTGAGTCGACCTTTCATTTTAAAGTCCATTCTTTCATATTTGGATCCTTTGGCTTACTTTCATGGTCCATTCTATGATTGTTCTATGGCTCAAAACTACGAGTTATACACTATTCATAGTCCATAATGATTTCCTCTATGGAATCTCTTGAAACTTGTCCATGGATGGAAAATTTAGGTTTTTCCTAATCCTATGTTCTTCATAACTATTCTAGAATCTCTTATTCAGGTAAAGAATTAGGTCCATACCTTTATTTAGAGGTTCTCTGAGCTTCCTCTTCTTCCTTAGTCTTCTTCTTCAAGTTTCCTTCTCTTCTTCTCTTCCTTCTCTTTCTCTTGCTCTCACTTTCAATTAGGGTTTTAAAGGAGTGAAAGCGGCTAAGGGACATCCTATTTATAGAGGAAAACCCTCCAAAATAAGTCCCATTGAGTTTAGTGCTTGTTGTTGAATCCGCAAGTGTACGGGTTGTGCAAATAATATAATGATAAGTCGAGTAACGTTTCCACAGGGAGAATGTTCAATTACCAAACCTAATTAATTCTCTCTATTATTTAGACAAGTGAATTACCAAGATTAATAATTAATAAGCAGATTATGAAACCAAAGATAGGATTCGAACTTCCTCAATTAAATTATGCTTAACCAAACTAGACTTATTGAATAAATTTCTGTTGATGCAACGATCAATTCCTTAAGATATTCTGTTATCTCTTTCAAGAATAACAAATTATGCCCGTATTAATCCTTCATCTACTTTCGTGTTTGCAGGATTCTATTACAAACTCATTATGTTCATTAGAATTAAAACAAAGATCACAATGGTGAGCCCTTATTTCTAAGAAAATACTCAACCAATGACTGATATTTTATGAACTAATATCAATCTTCTGCTTTCGCCCCCTCAATTGATACCTTGAGATATGCAATTAGTGATCAATTAATCACATGTAAAAAAAATACCAGATTGCATAAAACATAATCATTCAAAAGTTAAGGATTAATTAACACAATTTCAATGAATCCATCCTAATCCTAGAATAAGAAATCTAGCAATTCATCATTGACAATTCTAAAATATAAACAAAGGGATCATAGAGAAAAGGGAAGAACTCGTAATGGGAATAGATGAAGTTTGAATCCAGGATTTCTCTCTAGTCTTCTAGCTCCATCCCTCTCGAACTCTCCACCTCTAATGTGCCTTGTAGCCCCTTCTATGAATAGCTCCTCTTGCTCTGTGTATTTTTCTTTTCTCCTTCTTCTTAATTTATAAGCTTACAGTCCCATAAAATCAGTCTTTTACAATGTTAAAACTTACCCAATTTGTTGGAGAATGCTGATTTTAAGGCAGATTTTGGTCAATTATCTTCCAAATCATTTAGGAATGTAACACCAAGCTTTGAGCTATCTTAACATCTCTTATTTAGTCTTTATCCAATTCAAAAACCTACCAAATAACCAAAAATAACTAAGAATTAAATAAATTAATAAAATACTTAAAACATTAATCAAATTAAACTAAATGTCCAAGAAAAATTACAAAATTAAACTAAATATGATCAAGAATGTGCTAATTAATTTCACGTATCAAATACCCCCAAACTCAAATATTTGCTTCACCTCAAGCAAAAGAAAAACCATATTTAGAACAAAGGATACGAAGCATATTTAAAATCACTCCTCACATCCAAGACTCTTACCATGTAAACATCAAATTTTCAACTTTAACACAATAATAACAAATAAAGAAAAACTAAGCATACTCATGTTCTCAAATTCAAATATCCACACATAATTTTAAACTAATCATGCTTATCATGCAACCAACATAATCTATTTATGTACAACTAAACTTGCAATCATCCCTTCTTACTACTACAAACAATGATAGCAAACTAGGACTCACTCTTTCTTTTTCTTTTTTTTTGGTGGTTGCATTTTATGCTCTCCCACCTCAAGCAATGTTTGGTATAGTGATTGCATTTTATGCTCTCCCACTATACACATGTGTTTATGGTTGAGTAAAAATTTGATTATTCATTTCTCAATTCCACCACATGCTTTCCCATTAGCTTGAATTTTTTTTTAATGATACCACCCTATTTACTTAAACCATGTTTAGGCCTAGATCAAAGGGAATACTCACAAGAAAAGCAGTGCACTCATATTTTATGCATAGTCACACAACTCACACAACTTTGCCTAGAACATGAATTTCAATAATCTTTTGAAGAAAACGAACATGCTTAATCTCGTTTTATAAGATATTGCCCATCCTAAGTTAAAACTTCAATGCTTAAACATGACTAGAAACCCAAATGTAAATCATGACTCCAAATAACAAGTTCATTCTTCTTATTTTCTCACAAAAACTTTTAGTTCGAGGGTTAACCAAAGATGCATTTTTTTTTTCAAAAATTACACCTAGCAGGTAAAAAAGTATAAGAATTATCATTTAGGAAAGATCCCCTTGGAATTAGGAAAGTTTCCTAATTTCTGGTTCATGCTGTTTTCCTAGGGTCGGACCTAGGGTCGGATGTACTGAGACCCTACGTTTTTTAAAACGTGAGACCCTAGGGTGTAGGGTCGCAGGTAGGGTCGGATGTAGGGTCGCATAATCCGAGACCCATGCGACCCCACGACCAAAAAGTCATGGGTTGGACTTCTGTTGAGGTGGGGTTGACCCTACCTGTTTAGGCATGAAACCCTACCCTCATTTTGACTGTTTTTGAGTTAAATTTCATATTGGGTCTTGGGTTTCTTCACGCACTTGGTCCACTTGGCTCGACCATGATATGTATACTGGTCACGACATGAAATGTAAGGTTAGACTGGGTTCATGGCGTGCAGGTCTTACAATTGCCGTCCCACAAACACCCACCATGGAATAAAGATAGAACTAAAGTGTTCAAATCACACACCGCTAACACTTTCCTTGATGCCCTATCCATACCAACACGTAAGCCCCTATTGGCGAGGGCTTGTGAGCTAGGATTGCAACTAACCAATCCTAATGCCATCCAATGTATCCAAGGCCTCACCCAGGCATTCCTGATCAATAAGTCGATAGAGATAAAGCTAAGGCCCCCCGACAGAGTCAGAGACCACATGGTCTGAGACCACCTCCTGTGATGCTCTACAACGTAATAGTTTTGCTAAGGTAATGACGATACGATGATGTTAGTGGGTAAGACTTGAGTAGAGATAGAGCTAGAGTCTGGTGACCAGGCTAAACCAGAATGCGACGTCCTCCCCCTGATATTCCACTGGCATCCAACACACTAACCACACACACAATCACATGCCTATTCCTAGCATCATCAGCATCGTTGTTATAAATATATAGAAATAAATATGCATGAGCAGAAATAACAGTAATATTGGATGACATGTGAGATGTACATTACAAATAAGCAAGCATCGAATCAATCATGGTATTAGACACAATAAAATAAAATAGTTTGTTATTATCCAATTAGTTTAGGTCTTGTTCCCTCACCTTTAACAATGTTCGATCTTCTCCAAGCTTTATAAATCACTTTTGAACCACTTGGAAGCCTAAGAAATTTATGGATTCTAAGTTAGGGTTCATGTTCACCAAGCTACGATAGTCAAAAGTCTAATTCGGGGTCAAACTGACTTCTAGAGGTTGTGTGGTCGCAGGTGTGGCTGCACCTGTGGTTTAAGTTTTTGTGACCACAGGGTCTGTGGTCGATACATGTGGTCGCATATCATGCGACCACACATGCGACCATACCCTCTCTGGGACCTTCCCGAGAGTGTATGGTCGATCATGTGAGCCTCGTATGGTGGACCATAGCTGCCACCACACGAGTTCTGGTCGACTTTCACTCTCAGTCCAACCCCTACATGATTTGATTACTTGGATTATCATTAGGGTCCTTCCTATGATTGATCTATGGTATTAAATTCATAATTTTACACAATTATTTACCCTAACCTACTCTCCATGTATCTCTCTTGAGTTTTTGTCCATGGGTCTCATGGTTTGAGGTCCTACTTTGATTCAACATCTTAACTACGATAGATGATCCTATTCTAGATGTTCTACTATTACAAAGAAAGGTTCTATGCCTTAAGTTTGTTAGAGAACTAGAGCCTTCTCTGTAACTCTTTCTCCTAGCTTCCTCTTCAAATCTCTTTCTCTTTTTCTTTTTTCTCTCTCTCTTTCAATTTGGGTTCTAAAAGAGTAGGAGAGACTATGGGACATGCTTAATATAGAGAAAAACTCTTTATATAGAGTCTCAATCTAACTAGGAAAGAGATCCCTTCATTTAGGAAAGTTTCCAAAACTCAGAATCGGTCATAACATCCTTTGGTTGCACTTGTGGTCGCAGAATCCATCGACCACACGTCCCATATATGCGACCATACATAGTTTTTCGAGTGGTCTCATATTTCCCTAGGTGTGGTCGACCATACCTGCTCAGGTATGCGACTACACACTCCTAATTAGCTAATTTTGGGTCGATTTACGTACCTAGCCTTGTGGTTCCTTTACCCACTTGGTCCACTTGGTCCAACCATGATAGGAAGACCTGATATGACATGGTAAGACCGGGTTAGTAGAGTGCGGGTCTTACAACTCCCCCCTTTTATATAAATTTTTTCTTTGAAATTTGCACATACCTTCCAAGTCGAAAAGGTGAGGATATTGCTTCCTCATAACGTTTTCTTCATCCCATGTGATTTCTTTCACATCTTGACTTCTCCAAGTAACTTTAACTTAATAGATGTCGTAGTTGCAAAGATGTTGAACCTTTCGACTATTGATTTCAAAAGGTACTACTTCGAAAGTCAAATCTTTAGTCAGACCCAGTGGATTTGCCGTTAGGACGTGTGTTGGATCGCAGATGTACTTCTTCAGCAATGAAATATGAAATACATCATGCACACTTGACATAGATGGGGGTAGTGCTAACTGATACACCACCTTTCCACGTTTAGCTAGAATCTCATATGACCCGACATACCTCGGACTTAGCTTCCCTTTCTGTCCGAACCGTTTTAAGCCGCGCATAAGTGATATTTTCAAGAATACTTTGTCAACCATGATGAACTCGAGGTCTCGGCGTCTGTTATCCTCATATTGTTTCTGACGATTCTAAGCTGTCCTAACTCTTTCCTTGATTTTGTCTACTACTTTACACCTTTCTTCAACAAACTCGGGGCCTACAATTCTTCGCTCTCCGACTTCATTTCAAAACAAAGAAGTTCGACACTTCCTACCATACAGTGCTTCATAGGGTGACATCTGTATAGTATCTTGATAGCTATTGTTAGTTCGACCAATGGTAACTTCTCATCCCATGATCCTTTGAAATCAATTACACAAGCTCAGAGCATGTCTTCTAGAATCTGAATGGTACTCTCTGACTATCCATTGGTCTAAGGGTGAAATGCAGTAGTAAACTTCATTGTGGTTCCCATAGCCTTCTGTAATCCTTCCCAAAACTTTGAGGTAAAGTGTAGATCACTGTCAGACACGATGCTTTCAGGTACTCCATGCAATCTGACAATGTTATTTACATACAAATTAGCTAATTGTTCCAAAGCATATTGAGGTCGTATGGCAATGAAACAAGCTGTCTTGGTAAGTTGATCCACAATTACCCAGACGGCGTCTACCAATCTGGGAGTCAATGGTAACCCAGTGACGAAGTCCATAGTAATGCAATCCCATTTCCAGGCTGGTTCTAGTAGCGGTTGTAATAAGCCTACAGGTCTTTGCCTTTCCGCCTTTACTTGTTGACAATTTAGGCATTGAGACACATATCGAGCTATATCCGTTTTCATTCCTCTCCACCAATATAGTTTTTTTAAATCATGGTGCATTTTCGTACTTCTAGGGTGTATTGAATAGGATGTAGAGTGGGATCCTCTTATTAATCTGTTCTTGATATCAGAGTTTCACTTTCAGGTACGCATACCCTTCCCTTGTACTTCAATACCCCTTTAGAATCTAAGGTAAAGTCAGGGGTGGTCCTCCCTTTTTCTAGATCCTCCTATATTGTCTATAGATAATAGTCTGATTGGATTGCCGTTTTCACTTCATCCAACAAATCGGGTACAATCTTCATTGTAGCGAAAATATTTGAAAACTTATAGATTAACCTAGGTTTGTTGAACCTCTTGGTTTATCGACAATGGATTGCTCATCGCCATATTTAAATACTCTTGCTGCGACACACATGGCAACACTCATGTTAGCTTTTTCTTCTGACTTTGTCATTGCCTTTCGGCTTAGTGCATCAGCAACTACATTAGTCTTCCTTGGATGATACTGGATATCACAATCATAATCTTTTAGTAACTCCAGCCATCTTCTCTATTTCATGTTCAACTCCTTCTAGTTTAAGAGATAAGTGAGACTTTTGTTATCTGACTTAATTTGAAACTTTTCTCCATATAGGTAGTGTCTCCATATCTTGATGGCATGTACTACCGCTGCTAACTCTAAGTCATGAGTGGGGTAATTTTTCTCGTGTGCTTTTAGTTGTCTAGAAGCATACACAATGACTTGTTCTCCTTGCATGAGAATGCATCCCAAACCCAACCCAGAAGCATCGGTGTATAAGGTAAATGGCTGTCCTGGTATCGGAATAGTCATGATGGGAGCTGATATCAGTCTTGCCTTTAATGTTTGGAAACACTCTTTACACATGTCTGTCCAAACAAACTTTTCTCCTTTCTTAGTCAGACTAGTAAGAAGTACGACGATCCTGGAGTAATCCTCCATGAATCGTCTATAGTATCCTGCTAAACCTAAGAAACTTCTGATTTCTACAACACTTTTAGGTGCTTTCCATTTTACCATAGCTTCAATTTTACTAGGATCAACTTTAATTCCTTCTGAGGATACTACATGACCAAAGAACTACTATTCCTTCAACCAGAACTCATATTTCTTGAATTTGACATAAAGCTTTTCTTTTCTTAATCGCTGTAGGGCTACTCTAAGATCTGTCGCATGAGTTGCCTCATCATTGGAGTATATCAATATGTCAACTATAAAAATGATAACCGAAGTGTCCAACATGCAGTAAAACACTCGATTCATGAGTTTCATAAAAGAGGCGGGTGCGTTTGTTAATCCAAAGGACATCACTAGAAATTCATAATGTCCATATTGGGTTCTAAATGCTGTCTTTGGAATGTCACCGTCCTTGATCTTTAACTGATGATACCCAGACCGAAGATCGATCTTGGAAAATACCTTCGATCCTTGCAACTGATCAAAAAAATCAGTGATTCGTAGTAAGGGATATCGATTCTTGAACATTAGGTTGTTTAATTCTCGATAATCTATACATAATCTAACACTTCCGTCCTTCTTCTTGACGAATAACACTGGTGTTCCTCAAGGCCATATGCTCGGTCGGATAAATCCCTTGTCCAATAGCTCTTGCAGTTGAACCTTTAATTCCTTCAGTTCAGTTGGAGCCATTCAGTATGGTGCTTTAGATACAGGTGCCGACCCTGGTAATAGGTCGATAACGAACTCTGTCGCTCTATCAGGTGGCAAACCAGGTAGATCTTCAAGGAACACATTTAAAAATTCTTGTACAACTTCTATATCTTCCATTCGCAGTGCCTCTCGCAGTGTCGATCGACACAAATATCCAACTCCATCCTTCTCAAGGCATCTCTTAGCCTTTAGTGCAGAGAGGATGAGTTTCGTTTATGAGGGAGTTTGGTCCTTGCAAAGCTAAGTTCTTCACCATCTAGGTCCTTAAATGTTAAATTCTTTTCCACACACAATAGATTCATGGAGTGTCGGGCTAACCAATCCATTCCTAAGATGACGTCAAAGTCTGTCATCTCAAGTTGAATTAAGGTTGAATCCATAGTCTTCTTGCTAATAAGAACAGGAGATGGTCCATAACCCTTGTCTAGCTCTACTTCTAATCCCATAGGTAATCATAGTAGTAGTTTGCAAGCTAAAGGTCTGAGGGGTAGACTTAGTTTATTCCCAAATGATAAAGATATAAAAGAATGGGTGGCTCCAGAGTCAAAGAGTACTCTGATGGGTATGCCATCTATAGGTACGATACCTGTGATTTCTCTTCTTAAGTTAGTCTATATGCTCACACAAGGTATTATGAAACAAAAGATTAGGTCATACCTGTGACTACATCGGGTGATGCATGATGTGAATTAAATATGTATGTAACCGCAAGTGCACGGTATCGTGCAGTAACGGGTCGATCTCAGGGAGGAATCGCTATTATCCTAACTCAAATAAGGCAAAGCGTACCAAAGGAATATGATTGAATTAACACCTTAATCTCTTAAATAAAAATTAATTAAGCAATAAAAACAATAATAACCATTCATAACGGTACGAAAATTTACGAAACCACTAACCATAAAGTAACACAGATTTATTACAAGAAAGAAACGAAATTAAAAGTAAAAGAATGTAAACTTAAACTTATCTCGATAGAAGATTTCTCTATCGTTGCTCGTTGTTTTGTTGTCACTCCAAGGCGATGTGCAAACGATTACAAAGGGAGCCTTTTCCCCTAAATTAAATTAGTAATGGGATACAACCTATATTTATCTACCCTACTACAGAGTTCTAAATTTGAAATTAAAACTAAAAATAAATAAATAAATAAATAAATAAAAATAAACTTAAGCAAGAAGAACACAACTTGAAAAGAAAAAAAAAACTAAGAATCTCAAACTCTCTCATAAATTCTCAAAACTAAGAAAAAACTCATAATAGAATTATTGGATGATTTTCTATTGCTGAGCATCACATATATATACAAGAGAGCAAAGATCACAATCAATCTTTACAATTGAATTACAAGAGATTTTGTGGAGATAATTTTGGTAACCGAATTCCAATCTTATAGTTTCATTGTATATGGACGATTCTTGAGTAGAAAAAATCTTGCACCAACTCATCATATCTTTAGCATCATTATCTCTTTTTGAAAACTTCCATAATCGATTGGAGCTTTCCATTCTTCCATGCCATGGCAATCTTGTAAATTTGATTCCAAATAACTAAGGAATATTTTCTCAAGAGAATGGAATCTTTCACATGAGATTGGGCTATTCTTTGACTTGGTCCAAGGCTGATCTTATACACAAAATTCGTGGCTCTCCTCATAAAATTCGTCTTATGCCCGGCTGCTGAGTTGACTGGGTGAGTTAACTGACAAGATCTCCAAAAATTCATAAAATGATATTTTTAAGCTCAAATTTCTCCATTCTTTCACCTATACCCAACAAACATAAAATCAATATTAAATACCCGAGAAGCATCATAAATAGAATAAGAGATATATATTTTATGCCCTAAATTCGCACATAAAATGTGTTCATCAGATTCCCCCACACTTGAGCTTTGCTAGTCTCGAGCAAAGAAAAATATAAAAATAAAATAAAATCCTAACTCACTTTCGTAGGAATCACGATTACACTTAGTACGTGCAACAAGCCTTTAAACCCCTAGGTTACCCTAGTGGACGAGTTATGTCTCGTGAGTATTTTCAGAGAATAAACACACAAAATTCATATAGAAATTTCAAACTTTAATTTTGGTATTAAGGAAAGAGAGCACACACATATCTTATAAGTCAAGACACTCAACTTGGGATCAAGAAAACATAGAAACCCCCACACTTGAACATTGCTACCTTATATGATTCAAACACTAAGGTTGCATCTCAATTAGGAAACTTTGTTATATCTTCCAAACATATCTCTCCTTAAGGTGAACCCTTTGTAACAAACTGGTAACCAAGACCCAAGAATAGCATTCAACACTTGTATTTTTTTTTTCTTTCTTTCTTCCTCTTTAAGCTACTCCACTACAATTGGCTTGAGAAGTGCAGGTGGTTATGCATTCCCATGTTACTATGTAGCTTCGCTTTTGGCATATATTTTTAAAGACATTGATGCTAAAGAGTATTTTTTTTTAACAAGAGTTGTATCCAAGGAATTTCAATCAAGACACCTCGCTTCTTGAGGCGAAATGTCCTGTATAGTTCTAAGAATAAAAAAAACTCTTATATTATTATTTTCTTATTATGATTTTTTTATAGTACAAGGAGGTCTCAGCTTTATTCAAAGGTTGAAATTACCAACTATAACCATAAAATATTCATCCCTTCAGGAGAGGTAAGATGTATTTTCTAACTTAATTCCCATCTCAAAATACAACCTAAGTACTATCCTCATATAGGGTTTCATCACTTCGTATGTGATAGTTTCCTAGGTCTCTTTCTCCTTCCTCTTTTGTGTCAAAACCATAGAAATAGTGATTGACTTTCCCAAAAACCAAAGTTAAAAAGTTAAAATTTACAATGAAAGCTCAAAATTCATTTTTTTTATGAAATCTCAACCCTTCCCCCATACTTAAATCATGCATTGTCCTCAATGTATACAGAAAAATAAAAGACAAAGACAAGGGGAAGGAAAAAAACTCCCTGAATCAAGGATCAGTGTAAAAAGGCTCATGGAGATCCATGACCTCTTCAGTGGAGTCGTGTGAAAGCTCCAAAAATGGTTTCAAACGCTGCCCATTCACTTTGCTGGTTGCACCTGTACCTGGATTTAAAATCTCAATTGCACCCGATGAGAAAATATTTTGAACAATATAAGGGCCCTCCCAACGAGATCTAAGTTTACCAGGAAAAATATGCAAACGAGAATTATAAAGCAAAACCTTGTCGCCAGGGGTAAAAGACTTCCGAAGGATATGTCTGTCATGATAAGCCTTGGTCTTGTCTTTATAGATGCGGGCATTGTTGTTGGCATCATTTCTCAATTCATCCAACTCAGAGAGCTGGAGTCCTCTATGAGTGCTAGCATTTGACAAATCAAAATTTAATTTCTTAATTACCCAAAATGCCCGATGTTCCAATTCGATTGGTAGATGGCAGGCTTTTTCGTACATCAGACGGTAATGGGATTGACCAAGAATGGTCTTGAAAGCAGTTCTATAAGCCCACAAAGCATCTATGAGGCGAATGGACCAATCCTTACGAGTAGGATTGATAGTTTTTTCCAAAATTTGTTTGATTTGTCGATTGGACACTTCAACCTGTCCACTAGTCTGAGGGTGGTAAGGGGTTGCCAATTTATGGGTAATACCATATTTTCGAACAAGGAACTCAAATGGTTTGTTACAAAAGTGTTTCCCCCTTATCGCTAATGATAGCTCGAGGGGTACCAAATCGGGAGAATATATTCTCCTTATGACTCTCTTGTGGTCATTGGTCTTAGTAGCAATAGCTTCTATCCATTTGGACACGTAGTCCACAGCTAACAAGATATACTCATTCCCAAAAGACTTTGTGAACGGACCCATAAAATTAATGCCCCAAACATCAAAAACTCCAACCACTAGAATTAGGTTTAGTGGCATCATATTCCGCTTGGTAATGCGGCCTAAAGACTGACAAGTAGGGCATGCCTTACAGTAATTAAATGCATCCTTAAAAAGACTAGGCCAGTAGAATCCAGACTGTAAAACCTTCGCCGCAGTCTTATTTGGCCCAAAGTGGCCACCACACGCCTGATCATGACAATAAGACAGCACAGATTGCTGTTCATGGTCAGGTACACATCTCCTGATAATCTGATCAGGGCAAGTCTTGAACAGATAGGGATCGTCCCAAAAATAGTACTTGACTTGGGAATAGAATCTATACCTATCCTGGGCGGACCAATGGGAAGGGGTCGCACCCATTACCAAGTAATTTACAATATCAGCGAACCAAGGCTCACTAGATACTGCAAACAATTGCTCATCTGGGAAAGACTCATTGACTGGTGAATCGACAGTCAAAGAATTAGGCAGTCGGGATAAGTGGTCAGCAACCAGATTTTTTATTCCTGGTTTATCCCTAATCTCTAAGTCAAACTCTTGTAAAAGCAAAACCCATCTAATGAGACGAGCTTTGGCATCCTTTTTCTGCAAGAGATGTTTGAGAGCGGCATGATCCGTATACACAATGACATGGGATCCTATCATGTAGGCACAAAATTTCTCTAAAGCGAATACAACAGCTAAGAATTCTTTTTCAGTGGTGGTGTAATTAAGCTATGCATCGTTTAAAGTCCTACTTGCATAACAAATTACATGGGGTAACTTATTGATCCGTTGCCCAAGGACAGCTCCTAATCCAAAATCAGAAGCATCACACATAAGCTCAAAGGGCTCTGTACATATGGGTGCCTGAATAACGGGGGCAGTGGTCAAAATCTTTTTGAGTTGATTAAAACTCTCAAGACAGGCATCATTAAAATCAAAGATCTGGTCTTTAGCAAGAAAATAGGTGAGAGGACGAGCAATTTGACTAAAATCTTTAATGAACCTCCGATAGAATCCGGCATGTCTTGGAAAGGAGCGAATGTCCTTAACAGATTTGGGAACAGGTAGCTTTTCAATCAATTCTCTTTGGCTCTGTCAACCATGATCCCATCTTTGGAAATGATGTGACCCAACACTATGCCCTGTTTTACCATGAAGTGGCATTTCTCCCAATTTAAAACTAAATCTTTCTCCGTACACCTGACAAGAACTAAGGAAAGATTATGTAGGCAATCAGAAAAAGTATACACATGCACAGAAAAATCATCCATGAATACTTCTAAATATTGTTCTACCATATTTGAGAATATGCTCATCATGCACCTTTGAAAAGTGGCAGGGGCATTGCATAGCCCAAAGGGCATGCGCCGGTAAGCATAGGTTCCGTAGGGGCATGTGAAAGTGGTCTTGTGTTGGTCATCTAAGGCAATGGGGATTTGATTGTAACCGGAGTATCCATCTAAGAAGCAATAGTATTCATGTCCGGCCAACCTCTCTAACATTTGGTCAATGAAAGGCAAAGGGAAGTGATCCTTCCACATTGCCGTATTCAGCTTTCTGTAGTCTATACAGACTCTCCATCCTGTTTGGATACGGGTTGGAATCAATTCATTGTCAGCATTAGCAACTACAGTGACTCCTGACTTCTTTGGTACCACATGTATTGGACTTACCCACTCACTATCAGATATGGGATATATGATCCCATGAGCTAAGCACTTTAGAATCTCTTTCTTAATGGCTTCCTTCATCACAGGATTTGCCCATCACTGAGGTTCCCTGAGGGGTTGATATCTTCCATAAGGTGTATATGATGGTGAACAATAGACGGACTAATACCTTTAATGTCAGCCACAGTCCAACCTAAGGCTTCCTTGTGATTTTGTAAGAGTTTGACTAACTCTTCTTCCTGATTAGAAGTCAAATCAGATGCAATAATAACAGGAAGAGTCTGGTCAGGTCCTAAGAAGGCATACTTCAGAGTGGATGGTAACTCCTTTAATTCTAAGCTAGGTGGTTCAACCATTAAGGGCTTGAGAATGGAAGTGGATAGAGGTCCTAGAGGTTCCACAGGTGTGTGGATACTCCATGCCTCTGATGAGAAAGTATCCGCTACTCCTCCCAACGCTTCCATACACTGTAAGAATTCTGAGTCAAAGTCAATGTCAAAAGTGGTCTCTACATGGTCAGGGAATTCTTGGAGCATATGTACTTCCTCATTCGGTTGCTTACCCAGCCTAAATACATTTAAATCAACAGTTTGGTTACCAAATGACAGTTTCATGAGACCGTTCCTGCAATTTATTAGTGCATTGCTTATAGCCAGAAACGGTCTCCCTAAAATGATAGGGATTTGATCCCTATTGGAGATAGGATGTATTTCTAAAACAATAAAATCCACAGGAAAAAGAAATTCTCCTACCTTTAACAAAACATCCTCTACCATTCCTTTAGGAGTTATTACAGAGCGATCAGCTAGTTGAAGTGAGATGGACGTTGGTTTCAACTTTCTCAATCCTAATTGTTGGTAAACATGATAAGGTAGAAGATTCACACTTGCACCTAAATCTAGCAGAGAATGATCAATAAAAGTGTTGCCTATGATGCAAGAGATGGTAGGACAGCCAGGGTCCTTGTATTTGGCTACCACAGATGGTTCAGAAGGGAACTTAAATGTGCAGCCAAGAATACCTTTTTAGGAATTTGACTAATCCTCTTTTGTGTGCATAAGTCTTTAAGGACTTTTGTATAAATAGGAATTTGGTCAATTGCATCCAAAAGTGGGATATTCAATTCTACCTGTTTGAAGACCTCTAAAATTTTATCAACTAAAACAGTCTTCTTTTGGTTTACCAAACTATTAGGGAATGGGGCTGGTGGAGTAAAAACTCTGTCCGGGACAGTCTCTTTGGGTCTTTCAGGTACATCAGACGAACCTGAAGAAAGAGGCTCAGTAGTTGCCTCAGATTGGGGAACATTAACGGGAGCAACTGTGGGTTTTTTCTTTGGTGCTTCATCCCGTAAGTACACTTGGCCACTCCGTAATGCATGGACTGCATTGCATTATTTGGAGGACCCTGATTGATTCTCTATGCCATTCACTTGAGGGTTTGACCTATTTGGTTGTGGGTGATGGCGTGGGTTGGTCTCTGGTTGGCTGGGCAGAATACTCTTGTTCTTTTCACACATTAGGGTAACCAATTGGGTAAGTGTCATCTCTATACTGGTATGCCCTGCCATTAGAGCTGCCACATTCTTCTACAACTCACTGAGTCTGGCCGGCTCACCCGTGTTAGACAGGGGGTTGCTGAAAATTACCTTGGGGAACAAAATTGGGTCTAGGGGAGCATAGGACCTGGTGTGACCGGGAGGACCTTGATTTGGAAATTGGGATGGGTCCACACGGTTCCCTTGGTTCCAAAAAAAATTTGGGTGATTTCTCCATCCTGGATTGTAAGTGTTACTATACGGATTGTAAAGTGCACTTACATTAGCATTCTGAGAATTTTCCTGTGAAGGGCATTCCTCTACTGTGTGTCCAGGAGTTTGACATCAGTTGCACATTAGGACTTGCTTTTGGATAGGGTCTTTAGGAACTAAAGCTTATATCCTTTTGATAAGGCTATCTAAGTGTGCCTCCTTAGCTACTATGCCATCGACAAAGTAACCTTTACCTTTTTGGGTGCGATCTGTCTCCTGCACAAACTCCCACTCTCTTGTTTTTTTGGCGAGATCTACCAAAAAGTTCCAAGCATCGTTAACATCCTCATAGGAAGTGAATCCTTGAGGACACATAGACTCAAGCATTTGCTTGGTAGGAAAGTCTATCCCCTCGTAAATAATTTGACAAAGCTGCCATATTTCAATACCATGGTGAGGGCACTCTTGGAGTAGACCTTGGAACCTTTCCATGAGTCTTGAAAAAGACTCATTTGACTCTTGTTTGAACCACATTATATCCCCTCGAAGTTTATTTGTCTTGTGAAGAGGAAAAAACTTTTTAAGGAATAACACAGTAAATTTTTCCCATGATGTAATGGAATTTGTGGGAAGACCATAAAGCCATTTTTTAGCTCCATCCTTGAGTGAAAAAGTGATGCACCTCAATTTGACAGCATCATCACTGAGCTGTTGCATTTTAATGAGGGCACACACCTCCTCATACTCACGGAGGAACAAATATGTATCCTCTGAAGATAACCCATGAAAATGAGGAAGCATGGTAATGAATTGAGTTGTCAATTCATAGTTGTTGCGTGTGGCAGCCGGTAATTGAATACATGAAGGTTGTGCTGCCCTAGCAGGGTAAAATCTATCCTTATGTGTCATCTTTGGTTCAGCCATTGTAAATGATGGGACTCTTACTAGACGATTGCTAGCATCACGAGTCCATACACTCATGCACAAAACTGTTTCAAATGATAATTTTTTTTAATAGAATTCTTGGATGATTTTCTATTGCTGAGCATCACATATATATACAAGAGAGTAAAGATCACAATCAATCTTTACAATTGAATTGATCATCACATAAAATGTGTTCATCAATGCAGTAGCATCTTCAACAGTCACCGCATAAACCTTGCCTTGCTGCAGTTGTTTCTTCAGTTTAGGGCAGTCCCTTGAATAATGCCCCATTTTCTCACAGTTGTAGCGTTTAACTCTAGCATTTCCTTGCTTTTGTTGAGGTGGAGCCACCTGGTTAGTCTTGGCTGCAGCATTGAAGCCTTGGGTGCGAAAGGGTTTGAATGTCTTTCAGTTTTCTCCATTGAATGTATTCCCATTCGGCCTCTTTATGCCCCTGTTCTAAGAAAAATAGCTTTCCCTCTGGCTTTATTCTATTACTCAAGCAATCTGTACAGCTTCATTATATATCTTCTTTTTCAGTCCCAATACATGCTCTCGGATGCTTCCCCTAAGTCCCATGATGAACCTTCGGGTTTTGGTATCTTCTTCCTGCATGCTAGAGGAAGCAAAGAAGAACAACTCTTCATAACGCTGCTGGTAAGCGTTTACAGTCATCTGTCCTTGATATAGGCTCAAGAACTCCTTCTCCATCATGTCTCTGAAACTCCTAGGGAAATACTTCTCGAAGAAGGCTTCCTTGCAGATAGCCCAGGTTAACTGGGTATGCTTAGTCCACCAGTGATGTGCATCACCTTTCAGTATAAAAGTGGCACAAAACACTTTCTCTTCTTCATCAATAGTCATCAACATTAAATTTCTTTCCATTTCGTTAATCCAGTGAGCTGGCCACAATGGATTTGACGACTTACTTGTGAACTCCTTCGGTTTCATCTTCAAAAAGCGCTCAATCAGCTTGGAGTGGTCCAGTTGGTTCTATGCATATCCTCCATACATGGACAGTTGGTACTGATAGTTACCTTTATTATATCAGCCTTGTGGTACTTCGGGATTATGCACCTGGGCTTGTACAACTGGAGTTTGAGGTGCTTGGGGTACCGTGTTGTTCATAGCAGAGGCTTGGGGCACAATATTGCTACTCTCAGGTATGGTACTAGCTTGCCCTATAGGTATAGGTGTTGTGTTTGCAGTTGGGGGAGCAATCCCCATAGTAGCTTGCATATTTGCTTGCATTTGCAATATCTGTTGCACCTGTTGTGTTGAGTTCATAACAACCGTAGCCAAATCCATTGGTGATGCTGGAAAATTTGTTGGGTTGCCCTAATTGTTGACTCTTGGCGGTGCTACATTCTGGTGCTCCAGGTTTTCCTCCTGTTCTTTACGGTTTTCATTGGCATTTACCTCCACAGGTGGTGGTGGAGGTGGGCTTGGGTTACTTTTTCTTCGATTTATTCTACGCCCAGCCATTTCCTACTATCGACTGTGGTGGTGTCTAAAAAGTCAAGGAAACACGTGAGACAAGTACAATATACGATGATCTCATGTTAGTCTCACATTAAACGAGGAAAATTTTAAATTTTCAGGGTCGTTCAAACAAAACTGTGCATTTTCAATTGTGTGGTCGATAGGTGTGGTCGCACTACATCCAACCACAGGGTTATGACCACACAAACCCTGGCAGCTTACCGAGAGCCTGTGGTCGATCATGTGGTTGCAGGTGTGGTAGCACTTTTGTCGAATTCTGTGACCACACGACCCTAAATCAGGGTTTTAAACCCGATTTTGAGCCACTTAATCTCATTCTTCCTTTGTCTTTTACTATTTACAACTCATCTCACCTCCAATGAGTTGCTACAGTGTCCACCACTCACCTTGAGAAAACTTTTTTCGATCAACCACCAGATTCTTTATCACCACGTTACGTTCTTCATTCCCATTGTTCTCTTTGTCGGTTCATTCTAGGTTTTCGTCGCCTATTTCGATCTTTACCCAACTAAATTTTATTTAACCGTAAGAATTCGATTTTTATTGGTGAACTTTGCTATTGGTCACCCAACGAACGAAAGCCCTCTAGAAATTTTGGGTTTTATCGGTCGGTTTAGCCAAAAGCTTGAATTTTGATTTTGACCAAAATTTTGGGAATTTTTATCAATTTCAAAATTTCTTAAATTTCTTTTTAATTGGCGATAATTCCTTGTTGATTGACCATTGTATGATGATTTGAAATTAGCATAAGCCCTCCTGCCCAAATGTTTGGGAGAGAAGTAAGGCTTTTGCTCATTATACATCTTTGTTTCACCAAATTTTTAGATTTTCTGACTTGGTTATTGGTTTATGTTCCTTGCAGGTAACATGGTTCGTATCAAGATTCCCAGAGTTCATGACCCCCGTCACTTCAGGTCCATGGTACAGTATCCCTGGAATCACCATAAAAAGGTAAAAGGGGATCGATGTGTCAACTTAGCCAGTCTAGCCCAATTTGATGTGGAGAGGTCATTTGCGATATGGGCTGGCTCTCCATGATTTTATACGAGGGTTGAACCCGTCCGAAATTGGTAAAGTAGTTCTATTGCAATTTATAGGTGGAGGGTGTTCCAGAGGACTTGGGTAGGGGTAGAGAGCTTCGGATCACCAGCTTAGTGAAAGGTGTACCCATCTCGTTCGACTGCCAAGAGTTGCCTGATCTCCTGGGTATTTCAAAAGACGAGCCATTAGTCCACTGCGCACCAAAGAAGCCCCAGTTCTTATCAGTGAGGATGCATGCAAAGGTATGCAATCAGCTTCTTCGGGACAATCACTGGCAGATGAAGCCAATCAACCTGTCACACCCCAATTCTGCTCCAACCAGAATGGTGTGATGAACCGTCAATAAACCAACGGTTCAACTAGGATCTCACAATAGGCTATCCCACATATGATAAACCAAAACACATTTCACATTAATCAGAGGTAATAACATAAATAGCGAAAGTCTTACAGATAAAGAACTGAGGTCTAGTCATGATAAATAATTAATATTTTATTTATTTCCAAGTAACCAAAACACAATTTAATACATATTACAACATCCAAATACGAAAACTAAACATTAAACGTATCCACAGTTGAAATGCTCGCTTAATGAACCATGTTCATTCTCCACAGCTTGCTCATTCATAGCCTCCACCCGTTCATATGTTGGCATGTAGAAAAAATCTTCAATCATAGTACCTACAACATCAGAAACTAAAAAGAATTGCGCGCGCGAGGGTCAGCTCTCCAACTTGAGCTCAGTGAGTAAAAAAAATAATGCAACAATACATATGCATGCAAGCAATTCATATCTTTGGTCTGGTTTTACGTTTGCATTGTGCTATAGAAAGGACAGGTGGCTGCCGCACCTCAATGCACGAGAGTATGGATACGCCCGATGACTCTCACCATCGCCCACAGCACCCAATGAACATTGTACAACGAAGGTTACGTTTATCGATGCATAACTCCATACCAACAAATTAACACCTGATGGCTAGGGCTGCAAACGGGGCTCGCTATTAACCAATCCTAATGTCAAACAGTGTATCCAAGGCCTCACCACAACATCCCTTAGAGCACCCGTAGAGATAGAGCTAAGGCCCCTCGGTAGAGTATAGGACTCAAGGACCGAGACCCTCCTTGATGACCTACGTCGTAATAGTTTTGCTAAGGTAATGGCGATACGACGATGCTAATGCACAAGACTTGAGTTAGAGATAGAGATAAAGTGTCCGGATCAAACACCGCCTAACACTTCCCATGATGCCCCACTCGCATCAAGCACACTAACCACACACAAACATTCACATGCCTATTCCTAGCATCAATCATCATCATCATGTTATAAGTAAACAAAATTAAATATGCATGAACAATAATAGCAGGAATATTGCATGACATGTTGAATGCACATTACAAACATATTCGCAAAGAATCAAGCATGGCATTGGACTCAAGAAAATAAAAGTAGTTTATTATTAACCAATTAGTTTAGGTCTTGTTTCCTCACCTTAGCTTGTTAATAGATCCTCTTCCAAGCTTTAGAATCACCTTTATAATGTTATTATATTGTTAGAAGACCTAACAAAGTTGATAAAATTTAATTAGAATTTATTCTAATTTTTAAAACCATTCTGTTAACTGAGGGTCGGAGGTAGGGTCGGAGTCATGATCGACCCTAGGTGCGACCATCCCCCTAATCTGAACTTCCCGAACACTGAGGGTCGATGCTAGGGTAAGATCTGCCATCGACCCTAGGAGCAACCCTCCATGGTTTGAGTCAAAAATATTAGATTTCGTTCTCTCTTTCATGGTTGGGTCCTATGGCTTACTTCCACAATCCATTCTATACATGTTCTATGGTTTAGAACTATACTTTATTCACCTACATGGTTTTAATGATCTCCTCCATGGTTTCTATTGAAACGAAACCATGGATGGATGATTTGGGTTTCTTCTAAGTCATACCCTCTTCATAAACCATTCTAAAGTCTTAAATAAATCATGGGGAATGTATTCATACCTTAGGTTTGCTGAGATTCTGAGTTCTTCTGAATTTCCTCTTCTTCCTTAGCCTTTTCTTTAAGTTTTCCTTCTCTTCTTCTCTTCCTTCTCTTCTCTTTCTCTCAATCCAATTAGGGTTGTAAAAGGAGTGAAAGAGGCGTAGGGACATCCTATTTATAGGGCAAAACCTCCCAAAATAAGTCCCATTGAGTTTAAGAAAGGTTCCAATCGAAATTAGAAGGTTTCCTAATTTTCGGTTCGTGCTTTTTTTCCCGAATACCGAGGGTCGATGGGAGGGTCGATGGGAGGGTCGGACAACTCATAGACCCTGCGACCCATGGTTGAGGGTCGATGGTGAGGGTCGATGGGAGGGTCGGACATGCTTGTTAAAACCTGCGACCCTACCCTCATTTTGACTGTTTTTGGATAAATTTTCATATTTGGTCTTGGTTTTTCTTCACACATTTGGTCCACTTGGCTCGACCATGATATGTAGATGGGTCCCGATAAAAAATATAAGGTTAGGCCGGGTTCGTGGCGTGCGGGTCTTTCAACTCCCCCACCCTTATAAGAAATTTCGTCCTCGAAATTTGAAAGTACGGATCTTACAACTCCCCGATCCTTAAAATAAATTTTGTCCTCAAAATTTGAATTTACTTTGGAGCAATAGGTGGGAATTCTATTTCCGCATTGCATCTTCTTCTTTCCATGCCATCTTCTCCACGTCTTGTCTTCGTCAGATTATCTTCATATAGTAATCATCCCAGTTTTGGAAATATTGTACCTTTCCACTAGTGAACTAGGCTGGTACCTATTCAATAGTTAAACATTCTATCTAATCTAGTGCTTCCGTGGTCAATACCTTTGATATGGATCTCCAATATATTCCTTCAATAGAGACACACGAAATACATCATGCACACTAGACATGGATAGCGGTAACGCTAATTGATATGCAACTTTTCTACGTCTCTCTAGAGTTTATAAGATTCAACACGTATATAGAATATAACTTTCCCTTCTTGTTTAATCGTTTCAAGCTACTTATAAGTGATATCTTCAAGAACACTTTGTCACTTATGGCGAACTCAAGGTCTTGGTGTCTATTCTGACAATTGAGCTATCCTGCCCCTTTTCTTTGATTTTGTTTGTCACTCAATAGTTTTCTTCATTAGACTTAGGTTTCCAAATTTCTTCATTCGCTAACTTTATTCCAAAATAAAGGAATTTGACATTTCTACCGTACCATGCTTGATAGGTGACATTTACATGGTAGCTTAATAGCAACTTCAATTCACGGTAACTTCTCAACTCAAGTTCCTTGAAATCAATTTCATAAACTCGGAGCATATCTTTTAGGATTTGTATAGTCCGCCCCGACTGTCCGTCGGTTTAAGGTAAAATGCGGTACTAAACTTTAACTTTGTCCCCATTGTCTTCTGTGGATCCTCCCAAAATTTCGAAATAAGGCATAAGCCTTTGCCCGACACTAAGCTCACATGCATACCATTCAATCTGGCAATATTATCTATATATAGCTTAGTTAGCCACTCCAAAGCATTCTGAGGTCATATAGCAATGGAATGAGCTATCTTCATAAGGCGATCAACAATCACCCAAACTACGTCAACCGATCAGTGGTCAGTGGCAAATCAGTGACATAGTTAATTGTAATGCAGTTCTACTTTCAAACTGGTTCCAATAGTTTTTTTTTATTTTTTTTATTGTAAGCCATGGTGGTCTTTGTCTTGTAGCTTTTACTTGCTGATAATTCAGACACTGGAACACGCACTAACCCACATTTGTTATCTCTTCAAGTATGGAGTTCAATGGGCTCTTATCATTATCCTCTTCATGATATCCGAGTCTTTATCTTCAGGTATTCAGAATCTACCTTTGTATCTGAGTACCGTCTCCGCATCCAAATTAAGTTAGGTTTGGGTTTTTCTTTCTCTAAATCTTCTTGCATTGTTCTTATATACAGATCTAACAAAATTGCTACTTTTACTTAATCCATCAATTTAGAGATGATCTTTAATGCCCCAACGTGACCGAATTATTCCTCCATAAGTTCATCCATAAATTCTCGCTCAATTGGATCATCACTAGCTTCTATTATAAGTTACTCTTCTTCCAAATCTGAATATGTTGCTGCGGAACATAAGGAAGCATTTATACTGGGTCCTTCCTTGGACTTCATAATTCCCTTTTTGCTTAAGGTCTTAGTTATTTCACTAGCCTTCCTTCGATGATACTAGATATCCCAGTCTTAATCCTTGAGCAATTTTAGCCATCTTCTTATCCTCATGTTCAACTCTTTCTAATGAAGAGATAAATAAAACACTTTTAATCCGATCTAATCTAGAATTCCTCTCCGTTTAAATAATGTCTCCAAGTTATGATTACATAATTCATCATCGATAATTCCAAGTCATGAGTAGGGTAACTCTTCTCATGCTCTTTCAGTTTTCTTAAAGCATATGAAATCACTTATTTACCTTGCATTATCTCGCATCTTAGATCCAATCCGAAAGCTTCAATGTATAGGGTAAAAGGTTCCCTTGGTACCGAAATGATCAAGATGGCAGTTGATATCAACCTTACCTTAGAATCTAGAAACATTCTTCACACTTGTAGGTCCAAATAAATTCCTCTCCCTTCCTGGTTAGCTTGGTAAGAGGTTTTGCGATCTTAGGGTGGTCCTCCAAGCATCGTCTGTAATAATCACCTAAACCCAAGAAACTTCTTATCTTCGCAATATTCCATACAATTGCTTATATCTGAATAGGGTCCACTTTAATCCCTTTATATGATGCTACGTGATCTAAGAAGATCATTTTGTTTAATCATGTCCCATATTTCTTGGACTTGACATGAAGCTTTTCACTTCTCAGCTGTTGTGAAGCTGTTCTAACATCCATTGTATGAGTTGCTTCATTCTTGGAATAAACCAAAATTTCATCTATGAAAACTATGACCGATGTGTCCCACAGGTCATGAAACACCCAGTTCATCAGTTCCATAAATGACGTAAGGGCATTGGTTAATCCAAACGTCATAATCGAGAACTCATAATATCCAATCCCGATTCTAAAAGCTATCTTCGAGATATTTCTGTCCAAATTCTTCAGCTGATGCTATCTTGATCGAAGATCAATCTTATAAAATACCTTTGCTCCTTGCAACTATTTAAACAAGTCATCGATCTGAGGTAGTAGATATCGATTCTTGATCTTGAACTTGTTTAGTTCCCGGTAGTCTATGCATAATCTGACACTACTGTCCTTCTTCTTCATGAATTGCATTGGCACTTCCCATGATGGAATACTTAGCCAATTAGAACCCTTGTCTAATAATTGTTGTAGTTGCGTCTCAATCCCATTAACTCCGTAGAAGCTACTCTACAGGTGCCTTTGACACGAGTATCGTCCTTGGTAACTAGTCGATGACGAACTCGGTTGCACGATCAGGTGATAACCTGGTAAGTCTCCTGGAAACACATCAGGGAATTTATGCATCACATCAATATCTGTCATCTGTGGTGCTTCTTTGGTAACGTATACCACAGATACCATATATCCAACTCATTTCTCTTCAAAGCATCTCTTCGCCTTAGCATAGAGAGGATCAGCTTTTACTTCCTAGGCAACATACTCCCAATGATACTAAATCATATGCCATTTTATTCTTGAATGATAACCTCTTCTATGCACATAATCACTTATAGAGTGTTGAGACAACCAGTCTATTTCTGAGATGACGTCAATGTCTATCATCTCAAGTCGACTTAGGATGCATCCAAATTCTGTCCATCCATAAGATTTGGACATTGTTCGTAACACTCATCCCATACAACATCTAGTCCAAAGGGCTTGAACTAGCAAAATCTGGTATAAGGTCAGAAGAGCTTGTCTAGTTCCTTCATCTCTTATGATTTTCAAAGACTATTGCTAACAATCTCATATCTTGAAAAGTTCATTAGCTTATATTTCCTTTATCACTTCTGTTCTATCCTGATCTCTCTTTCATATACCTCGAAAAATATCTTGTGATTGTTTCCTCATATCCCAAGTCTATTTATAAGCATTAGGGTATATGCTTATAAATTCATTAATTCATCTAAACTCTTTTGGTCTTTTCTTATTAAATCACTCAACATTGGGCATAACTCAATTATCATTGTATTGAATCGAGTACTACTTATGCCATGACTTTATCCTTGTATCCACTCTTAAATTTACCTGAAGGAATCTTCTACCTTGTCAAAATTCATACCGATATAGCCATCCTTAACTCTACTTGAGTGCTATCTATTTCTTTACTGGCTACCCTTAATAGTTCCCACATTTTCTCATGCACTCTTTTATAGACATGATTCATATCCATCCATTTAGCAATCTCAAAACAAATCCTCTATTACTTCATTTGAGGTTCATTGACTATAACATTTAATCTGAGTTTAATCATCTTTCTTCCAATAATTACATTATCACTAAACATTTTTATCATCAAAGGTCAGGGAGTGTATGAATCAAAATGTTCATCCAAAAGTGATTCACTTCCTTCCGTCGATTTAGCATAATGACAAACACTTGCTTTATCTAGTGAACCTAGGTTTAAATAATCAGGAGTAAATCTGTGGTAATCCAACCGGCATCAAAAGATCATTAAGTTGCACGGTGGTCCAAATACATGCAATAGAGGTTTTACAATTCTTAACCTCATGGTTACCGGTTCTATCGAATATATAATGCCATTGGTCAAGGCACTACAGGAGTAAATCTGGAGAAAGATTTCGTACATCGATAAATTAAGTATAAATCAGTAGATGTATGCTCAACATGATTAAATATTTAACTATTCATTCAGTTCATATCTCTGTTCATGTTGTTGATCATGAGAGTGGTTCAGATTGGTATTATCAGGACTAAGACTAAAGAAACAATATCTATAACTTCAATTGATAGGTTAAATCAAGAAGGTATCCTGTCAAGGTACGAGAATTAAAATCAAGTATGTGCATCCTCTATAATCATAAGAGTAAGTCAATAATGCACCGCATCCTATATAAACATATCTACTTACATGGCCATTATCCTCTTATCTCTGTTTAGATTTAGCCCGAGATCTTTTTCTTTATTTCTACAGGGGTTTTGGCATTACTAGCCATTTTCCTTCTTCCTCTGTCTTACATCGAGTTTCACATCGTGTGAGTACCAACTCGGTATTCTAATGTTCTGCTTTATAGAAGCTCCCTTTTTTCTACTGTACTATATCCTTGTATACTTGGATAACTACCCAACTTATAGATAATACCCTAAATTGTTTGTTTATTAGGATAATTCTTGGTCTCCTCTTTCTGTGTGAGTGTATACATATGGTTCCACCTTTTATATGTACATTATCGTCTTGTTTAATTTCTGTCTCAACCAACACAAGTGCTTATGGTTTGTTTGTATTAAAGCTTTTAATTTATCCTAACTCAGTTCATGGACTGTAGTGGAAGTATTCAGGTTTAATGGGTAAGGCCTACGAGAGCTCTGATACCAAGTTGTCACACCCCAATTCTGCTCCAACCAGAATGGTGTGACGAACCGTCAATAAACCAACGGTTCAACTAGGATCTCACAATAGGCTATCCCACATATGATAAACCAAAACAAATTCCACATTAATCAGAGGTAATAACATAAATAGCGAAAGTCTTACAGATAATGAACGGAGGTCTAGTCATGATAAATAATTAATATTTCATTTATTTCCAAGTAACCAAAACATAATTTAATACATATTACAATATCCAAATACGAAAACTAAACACTAAACGTATCCACCGTTGAAACACTCGCTTAACGAACCAAGTTCGTTCTCCACAGCTTGCTCATTCATAGCCTCCACCCATTTATATGTTGGCATGTAGACAAAATCTTCAATCATAGTACATGCAACATCAGAAACTAAAAAGAATTCCGTGCGCGAGGGTCAGCTCTCCAACTTGAGCTCAGTGAGTAAACAAAACAATGCAACAATACATATGCATGCAATCAATTCATATCTTTGGTCTGGTTTTACATTTGCATTGTGCTATAGAAAGGATAGGTGGCCGCCGCACCTCTATGCACGAGAGTGTGGATACGCCCGATGACTCTCACCGTCGCCCACAACACCTAATGAACATTGTACAACGAAGGTCATGTTTATCGATGCACAACTCCATACCAATAAATTAACCCCTGATGGCTAGGGCTATAAACAGGGCTCGCTACTAACCAATCCTAATGTCAAATAGTGTATCCAAGGCCTCACCACAGCATCCCTCAGAGCACCCATAGAGATAGAGCTAAGGCCCCTCGGTAGCGTATAGGACTCAAGGACCGAGACCCTCCTTGATGCCCTATGTCGCAATAGTTCTGCTAAGGTAATGGCGATACGACGATGCTAATGCACAAGACTTGGGTTAGAGATAGAGCTAAAGTGCCCGGATCAAACACCGCTTAACACTTCCCCTGATGCCCCACTCGCATCAAGCACACTAACCACACACAAACATTCACATGCCTATTCCTAGCATCAATCATCATCATCATGTTATAAGTAAAAAAAATTAAATATGCATGAACAATAATAGCAGGAATATTGGATGACATGTTGAATGCATATTACAAACATATTCGCATAGAATTAAGCATGGCATTAGACTCAAGAAAATAAAAGTAGTTTATTATTAACCAATTAGTTTAGGTCTTGTTTCCTCACCTTAGCTGGTTAATAGATCCTCTTCCAAGCTTTAGAATCACCGTTATAATGTTAGTATATTGCTAGAAGACCTAACAAAGTTGATAAAATTTAATTAGAATTTATTCTAATTTTTAAAACCATTCTGTTAACTGAGGGTCGGAGATAGGGTCGGATTCATGATCAACCCTGGGTGCGACCCTCCCCCTAATCTGAACTTCACGAACACTGAGGGTCGATGCTAGGGTCGGATCTGCCATCGACCCTAGGTACGACCCTCCATGGTTTGAGTCAAAAATATCAGATTTTGTTCTCTATTTCATGGTTGGGTCCTATGGCTTACTTCCACATTCCATTCTATACATGTTCTATGGTTTAGAACTATACTTTATTCACCTACATGGTTTTAATGATCTCCTCCATGGTTTCCATTGAAAAGAAACCATGGATGGATGATTTGGGTTTCTTCTAAGTCATACCCACTTCATAAACCATTCTAAAGTCTTAAATAAATCATGGGGAATGTATTCATACCTTAGGTTTGCTGAGATTCATAGTTCCTCTGAATTTCCTCTTCTTCCTTAGCCTTTTCTTCAAGTTTTCCCTCTCTTCTTCTCTTCCTTCTCTTCTCTTTCTCTCAATCCAATTACGGTTGTAAAAGGAGTGAAAGAGGCTTAGGGACGTCCTATTTATAGGGCAAAACCTTCCAAAACAAGTCCCATTGAGTTTAGGAAAGGTTCCAATCAAAATTAGGAAGGTTTCCTAATTTTCGATTCGTACTGTTTTTCACGAATACCGAGGGTCGATGGGAGGGTCGGACAACTCATAGACCCTGCGACCCATGGTTGAGGGTCGATGGTGAGGGTCGATGGGAGGGTCGGACCTGCTTGTTAAAACCTGCGACCCTACCCTCATTTTGACTATTTTTGGGTAAATTTATTTATTTGGTCTTGGTTTTTCTTCACACATTTGGTCCACTTGGCTCGACCATGATATGTAGATGGGTCCCGACACAAAATATAAGGTTAGGCCGGGTTCGTGGCGTGCGGGTCTTATAACTCCCCCACCCTTAAAAGAAATTTCATCCTCGAAATTTGAAAGTACGGATCTTACAACTCCCCCATCCTTAAAATAAATTTTGTCCTCAAAATTTGAATTTACTTTGGAGTCAATAGGTGGGAATTCTATTTTCGCATTGCATCTTCTTCTTTCCATGCCATCTTCTCCACGTCTTGTCTTCGTTAGATTATCTTCATATAATAGTTATCCCAGTTTTGGAAATATTGTACCTTTCCACTAGTGAACTAGGCTAGTACCTCTTCAGTAGTTAAACATTCTATCTAATCCAGTGCTTCTGTGGTCAATACCTTTGATATGGATCTCCAATATATTTCTTCAATAGAGACACACGAAATACATCATGCACACTAGACATGGATAGCGGTAACGCTAATTGATATGCAACTTTTCTACATCTCTCCAGAGTTTATAAGATTCAACACATATATAGAATATAACTCTCCCTTCTTGTTTAATCGTTTCAAGCTACTCATAAGTGATATCTTTAAGAACACTTTGTCACTTATGGCGAACTCAAGGTCTTGGTGTCTATTCTGACAACTTGAGCTATCCTGTCCCTTTTCCTTGATCTTGTTTGTCACTCAATAGTTTTCTTCATTAGACTTAGGTTTTTCAAAATTCTTCATTCGCCAACTTTATTCCAAAATAAAGGAATTTGACATTTCTACCGTACCATGCTTGATAGGTGACATTTACATGGTAGCTTAATAGCAACTTTAATTCACGGTAACTTCTCAACTCAAGTTCCTTAAAATTAATTTCATAAACTCGGGGCATATCTCTTAGGATTTGTATAGTCCGCCCCGACTGTCCGTCGGTTTAAGGTAAAATGCGGTACTAAACTTCAACTTTGTCCCCATTGTCTTCTGTAGATCCTCCCAAAATTTTGAAATAAGGCATAAGCCTTTGCCCGACACTAACCTCTCATGCATACTATTCAATCTGGCAATATTATCCATATATAGCTTAGTTAGCCGCTCCAAAGCATACCGAGGTCGTATAGCAATGGAAAGAGCTATCTTTATAAGGCGATCAACAATCACCCAAACTGCGTCAATCGATCAGTGGTCAGTGGCAAATCAGTGACATAGCTAATTGTAATGCAGTTCCACTTTCAAACTGGTTCCAATAGTTTTTTTTTTTATTGTAAGCCATGGTGGTCTTTGTCTTATAGCTTTTACTTGCTGATAATTCAGACACTGGAACACGCATTAACCCACATTTGTTATCTCTTCAGGTATGGAGTACAATGGGCTCTTATCATTATCCTCTTCATGATATCCGAGTCTTTATCTTTAGGTATTCATAATCTACCTTTGTATCTGAGTACCGTCTCCGCATCCAAAGTAAGTCAGGTTTGGGTTTTTCTTTCTCTAAATATTCTTGCATTGTTCTTATATACAGATCTAACAAAATTGCTACTTTTACTTAATCCATCAATTTAGAGATGATCTTTAATGCCCCAACATAACCGAATTATTCCTCCATAAGTTCATCCATAAATTATCGCTCAATTGGATCATCACTAGCTTCTATTATAAGTTACTCTTCTTCCAAATTTGAATCTGTTGCTGCGGAACATAAGGCAGCATTTATAATGGGTCTTTCCTTGGACTTCATAATTCCCTTTTTGCTTAAGGTCTTAGTTACTTCACTAGCCTTCCTTGGATGATACTAGATATCCCAGTCTTAATCCTTGAGCAATTTCAGTCATCTTCTTATCCTCATGTTCAACTCTTTCTAATGAAGAGATAAATAAAACACTTGTAATCCGATCTAATCTAGAATTCCTCTCCGTTTAAATAATGTCTCTAAGTTATGATTACATAATTCATAATCGATAATTCCAAGTCATGAGTAGGGTAACTCTTCTCATGCTCTTTCAGTTTTCTTAAAGCATATGAAATTACTTATTTACCTTGCATTATCTCGCATCTTAGATCCAATCCGAAAGCTTCAATGTATAGGGTAAAAGGTTCCCTTGGTACCGAAATGATCAGGATGGCAGTTGATATCAACCTTACCTTAGAATCTGGAAACATTCTTCACACTTGTAGGTCCAAATAAATTCCTCTCCCTTCCTGGTTAGCTTGGTAAGAGGTTTTGCGATCTTAGGGTGGTCGCCCAAGCATCGTCTGTAATAATCAGCTAAACCCAAGAAACTTCTTATCTTCGCAATATTCCATACAATTGCTTCTATCTGAATAGGGTCCACTTTAATCCCTTTATATGATGCTACGTGATCTAAGAAGATCATTTTGTTTAATCATGTCTCATATTTCTTGGACTTGAGATGAAGCTTTTCACTTCTCAGCTGTTGTGAAGTTGTTCTAACATCCGTTGTATGAGTTGCTTCATTCTTGGAATAAACCAAAATATCATCAATGAAAACTATGACCAATGTGTCCAACAGGTCATGAAACACCCAGTTCATCAGTTTCATAGAAGACGTAAGGGCATTGGTTAATCCAAACGTCATAATCGAGAACTCATAATGTCCAATCCCGATTCTAAAAGCTATCTTCGAGATATTTATGTCCCAATTATTCAGCTGATGTTATCTTGATCGAAGATCAATCTTAGAAAATACCTTTGCTCCTTGCAACTATTTAAATAAGTCATCGATCTGAGGTAGTAGATATCGATTCTTGATCTTGAACTTGTTTAGTTCCCAATAGTCTATGCATAATCTGACACTACCGTCCTTCTTCTTCATGAATTGCATTGGCACTTCCCATGATTTAATACCTAGCCAATTAGAACCCTTGTCTAATAACTATTGTAGTAGCGTCTCAATCCCTTTAACTCTGTAGAAGCTACTCTACAGGTGCCTTTGACACGAGTATCGTCCTTGGTAACAAGTCAATGACGAACTTGGTTGCACGATCAGGTGAGAACCCGGTAAGTCTCCTGGAAACACATCAGGGAATTTATGCATCACATCAATATCTGTCTTCTGTGGTGCTTCTTTGGTAACGTATACCACAGATACCATATATCCAAATCATTTCTCTTCAAAGCATCTATTCGCCTTAGCATAGAGAGGATCAGCTTTTACATCCTAGGCAACATACTCCCAATGATACTAAATCATATGCCGTTTTATTCTTGAATGATAACCTCTTCTATGCACATAATCACTTGTAGAGTGTTGAGACATCCAGTCTATTTTCAAGATGACGTCAAAGTCTTCCATCTCAAGTCGACTCAGGTTGCATCCAAATTCTGTCCATCCATAAGAATTGGACATTGTTCGTAACACTCATCCCATACAACATCTAGTCCAAAGGGCTGGAACTAGCAAAATCTGGTATAAGGTCTAAAGAGCTTGCCTAGTTCCTTCATCTCTTATGATTTTCAAAGACTATTGCTAGCAATCTCATATCTTGAAAAGTTCATTAGCTTATATTTCTTTTATCACTTCTGTTCTATCCTGATCTCTCTTTCATATACCTCGAAAAATATCTTTTGATTGTTACCTCATATCCCAAGTCTATTTATAAGCATTAGGGTATATGCTTATAAATTCATTAATTCATCTAAACTCTTTTGGTCTTTTCTTAATCAATCACTCAACATTGAGCATAACTCAATTATCATTGTATTGAATCGAGTACTACTTATGCCATGACTTTATCCTTGTATCCACTCTTAAATTTACCTGTAGGAATCTTCTACCTTGTCAAAATTCATACCGATATAGCCATCCTTAACTCTACTTGAGTGCTATCTATTTCTTTACTGGCTACTCTTAATAGTTCCCACATTTTCTCATGCACTCTTTTATAGACATGATTCATATCCATCCATTTAGCAATCTCAAAACAAATCCTCTATTACTTCATTTGAGGTTCATTGACTATAACATTTAATCTGAATTTAATGATCTTTCTTCCAATAATTACATTATCACTAAACATTTTTATCATCAAAGGTCAGGGAGTGTATGAATCAAAATGTTCATCCAAAAGTGATTCACTTCCTTTCGTCGATTTAGCATAATGACAAACACTTGCTTTATCTAGTGAACCTAGGTTTAAAGAATCTGGAGTAAATCTGTGGTAATCCAACCGGCATCAAATGATCGTTAAGTTGCACGGTGGTCCAAATATATGCAATAGAGGTTTTACAATTCTTAACCTCATGGTTACAGGTTCTATCGAATATATAATACCATTGGTCAAGACACTACAGGAGTAAATCTGGAGAAAGATTTTGTACATCGATAAATCAAGTATAAATCAGTAGATGTATGCTCAACATGATTAAACATTTAACTGTTCATTCAGTTCATATCTCTGTTCATGTTGTTGATCATGAGAGTGGTTCAGATTGGTATAATCAGGACTAAGACTAAAGAAACAATATCTATAACTCCAATTGACAGGTTAAATCAAGAAGGTATCCTGTCAAGGTACGAGAATTAAAATCAAGTATGTGCATCCTCTATAATCATAAGAGTAAGTCAATAATGCACCGCATCCTATATAAACATCTCTACTTACAAGGCCATTATCCTCTTATCTCTGTTTGGATTTAGCCCGAGATCTTTTCCATTATCTCTACAGGGGTTTTGGCATTACTAGCCATTTTCTTTCTTCCTCTGTCTTACATCGAGTTTCACAACTTGTGAGTACCAACTCGATATTCCAATTTTCTGCTTTATGGAAGCTCCCTTCTTGCTACTTTACTGTATCCTTGTATACTTGGATAACTACCCAACTTATAGATAATACCCTAAATTGTTTGTTTATTAGGATAATTCTTGGTCTCCTCTTTCTGTGTGAGTGTATATATATAGTTCTACCTTTTATATGTACATTATCATCTTGTTTAATTTCTGTCTCAACCAATACAGGTGCTTATGGTTTGTCTGTATTAAAGCTTTTAATTTATCCTAACTCAGTTCATGGACTCTAGTGGATGTATTCAGGTTTAATGGGTAAGGCCTACGAGAGCTCTGATACCAAGTTGTCACACCCCAATTCTGCTCCAACCAGAATGGTGTGATGAACCGTCAATAAACCAACGGTTCAACTAGGATCTCATAATAGGCTATCCCACATATAATAAACCAAAACACATTCCACATTAATCAGAGGTAATAACATAAATAGCGGAAGTCTTACAGATAATGAACTAAGGTCTAGTCATGATAAATAATTAATATTCCATTTATTTCCAAGTAACCAAAACATAATTTAATACATATTACAATATCCAAATACGAAAACCAAACACTAAACGTATCCACCGTTGAAACGCCCGCTTAACAAACCATGTTCGTTCTCCACAGCTTGGTCATTCATAGCCTCCACCCGTTCATATGTTGGCATGTAGACAAAATCTTCAATCATAGTACCCGCAACATCATAAACTAAAAAGAATTGCGTGCGCGAGGGTCAACTCTCCAACTTGAGCTCGGTGAGTAAACAAAACAATGCAACAATACATATGCATGCAATCAATTCATATCTTTGGTCTGATTTTACGTTTGCATTGTGCTATAGAAAGGATAGGTGGCTGCCACACCTCTATGCACGAGAGTGTGGATACGCCCGATGACTCTCACCATCTTCCACAGCACCCAATGAACATTGTACAATGAAGGTCACGTTTATCGATGCATAACTCCATACCAACAAATTAACCCCTGATGGCTAGGGCTAAAAATGGGGCTCGCTACTAACCAATCCTAATGTCAAACAGTGTATCTAAGGCCTCACCCCAACATCCCTCAGAGCACCCGTAGAGATAGAGCTAAGGCCCCTCGGTAGAGTATAGGACTCAAGGACCGAGACCCTCCTTGATGCCCTACGTCGTAATAGCTCTGCTAAGGTATTGGTGATACGACGATGCTAATGCACAAGACTTGAGTTAGAGATAGAGCTAAAGTGTCCAGATCAAACACCGCCTAACACTTCCCCTGATGCCCCACTCGCATCAAGCATACTAACCACACACAAACATTCACATGCCTATTCCTAGCATCAATCATCATCATCATGTTATAAGTAAACAAAATTAAATATGCATGAACAATAATAGCAGGAATATTGGATGACATGTTGAATGCACATTACAAACATATTCGCATAGAATCAAGCATGGCATTGGACTCAAGAAAATGAAAGTAGTTTATTATTAACCAATTAGTTTAGGTCTTGTTTCCTCACCTTAGCTTGTTAATAGATCCTCTTCCAAGCTTTAGAATCACCATTATAATGTTATTATATTGCTAGAAGACCTAGCAAAGTTGATAAAATTTAATTAGAATTTATTCTAATTTTTAAAACCATTCTGTTAACTGAGGGTCGGAGGTAGGGTCGGAGTCATGATCGACCCTGGGTGCGACCCTCCCCCTAATCTGAACTTCCCGAACACTGAGGGTCGATGCTAGGGTCGGATCTGCCATTGACCCTAGGTGCGACCCTCCATGGTTTGAGTCAAAAATATCAGATTTCTTTCTCTCTTTCATGGTTGGGTCCTATGGCTTACTTCCACAATCCATTCTATACATGTTCTATGGTTTAGAACTATACTTTATTCACCTACATGGTTTTAATGATCTCCTCCATGGTTTCCATTGGAACAAAACCATGGATGGATGATTTGGGTTTCTTCTAAGTCATACCTTCTTCATAAACCATTCTAAAGTCTTAAATAAATCATGGGGAATGTATTCATACCTTAGGTTTGCTGAGATTTAGAGTTCCTCTGAATTTCCTTTTCTTCTTTAGCCTTTTCTTCAAGTTTTCCTTCTCTTCTTCTCTTCCTTCTCTTCTCTTTCTCTCAATCCAATTAGGGTTGTAAAAGGAGTGAAAGAGGCTTTGGGACGTCCTATTTATAGGGAAAAACCTCCCAAAATAAGTCCCATTGAGTTTAGGAAAGGTTCCAATCGAAATTAGGAAGGTTTCCTAATTTTCGGTTCGTGCTGTTTTTTGCAAATACCGAGGGTCGATGGGAGGGTCAGACAACTCATAGACCCTGCGACCCATGGTTGAGGGTCGATGGTGAGGGTCGATGGGAGAGTCGGACCTGCCTGTTAAAACCTGCGACCCTACCCTCATTTTGACTGTTTTTGGGTAAATTTTCATATTGGGTCTTGGTTTTTCTTCACACATTTGGTCCACTTGGCTCGACCATGATATGTTGATGGGTCCCGACCCAAAATATAAGGTTAGGCCGGGTTCGTGGTGTGCGGGTCTTACACAACCTACGTCCAGAGCCTCAGGTATTTTGCAAGATCATCCAACACAACCTGATCCCCCAAAGTGGTCATTATGGGAAGGTTTCACAGCTGACCCAGTATCTCCTTTATTGTATTTGCACCAAGCAGCCTATCTGCCTTTCGTACATCATTATCAGGACCATCCACCACGCCATGACACTTGGTTTGAACGGTAACCTGCCCTATGGGCGCTTGATCACTACACTACTTGCTCGCCTACAGGTGGACTTGGTTTATGAGAGGATTTGTGAGGACACCTTTTCAACTGACCTTGATTGGGAGGCCATATGCAGGATGGGGATGTGAGATGTACAGGTCAGTGATGGGGAGAGAACCCTATGGTGTGTCCTCGTACTCGAGTGGTGGTAGTAGATGCGGAGGCTGTAGCAGCGATAGCAACAGAGGCATCAACAAGTGACGATAAAGAGTGGGATGATGATCGGATGTATATAGATGTAGATGCCATCCCTCCTTCATCACCACATCATTCTACAGGAGCTGGTGCTTCTCGGACTTCTCACTCAATTGGCCCTTCGTGCCAACCTCCAGATGATATGATGGCGCTACTACGTGAGATTCGTGATGCTCAGTGCCTGACTGATGGCAGAGTGGCTAGTCTCACTGAGAGTCTTCGAGCAACCCAGGCATAGGTAGCCTGGCTCAAGAGGGTGTATGTCAAGGACCGTGGTCGAGACCGAGAGGCTTCTCCTTCTCCCACGCCATGATATGCTATATTTTTCCTTTCATTTGTATTACAGAGTAACTGTCCAGACTGTGGACCATACTCTGACTCTTGATGTACATTTTGTTATTTAAAATTTGAGTCTATAAAATTATAAGTATATTGTTCCTCATTTACATATGTGCATTATTTTCTTTCTTTAAGTTATGTCTCAAACAACACAAGTGCTTATGGTGTGTTTGTATTACAGTTTTTAATTTATCCTAACTCAGTTCATGACTCTCGTGGAAATATTTTGGTTTAATAAAGCAGAGCCTAAGAGCTTTGATACCAAGCTGTCACATCCCAATTTTGGACTAACCAGTGGTGTGATGAACCATCACGAAACCAATGGTTCAAACCAGGATCTCGTATAGGCCGTGCCCATTCTGTTAAACCAAACACATCCCATAATGATAATCAGAGTAAATAAACGATAGCGGAAGTCTTTATTAATAATGACTGGGGTATCTAACAAGATAATAAATAATTATATCAATTTATTCCCAAGTAACTCATGACATAAAATAAAATAATCAATTACATGTTTCGATAATCAAGAATAACTAAACTAATAAAAAATACATTGATCGCACTCGCATAACAGATCATGTGCTTCCTCCGTAGCTTCTATGTCCATGGCCACTACATGTCCATACATTGGTGCATTCTTATAATCTTCTACGATAGGACCTGCATCAACAACTAAAAATATTTGATGTCAAAAGGGTAAGCACACATTACGATTCAGTGAGTAAACAAAATAATACGTAAATATATGCATGCAATCAATTCACATCTTTAATCTAGTTTTTTAAGTTTGCAATGTGGTATAGAAAGGTTTGGTGGCCACCACACCTCTATACATGAGTGTGAATCCGTCCAATGGATCAAACACCATTACCATCCAACAAGCACCCACCATGGAATAGAGATAGAGCTAAAGTGTTCGAATCACACACCGCCAATACTTCCCCTGATGCCCTACCCATACCAACACATAATCCCTATTGGCAAGGGCTTACAAACTAGGCTAGAAACTAACAAATCCTAATGCCATCTAATGTATCCACGGCCTCACCCTAGCATCCCTCAATACATCCATAGAGATAGAGCTAAGGCCCCCCGACAGAGTCAAAGACCACACGGTCCGAGACCACCTCCCCTAATGCCTTACGACGTAATAGTTCTACTAAGGTAATGGCGATACAATGATGTCAGTGGGTAAGACTTGAGTAGAGATAGAGCTAGAGTCTGGTGACCAGGCTGAACCACAATGCCACGTCCTCCCCCTGATGCTCCACTGGCATCTAACACACTAACCATACACACAATTACATGCCTATCCTAGCATCATCATCGTTGTTATAAATAGACAGAAATAAATATGCATGAGCAGAAATAACAGTAATATTGGATGACATGTGAGATGCACATTACAAACAAACAAGCATAGATCAATCATGGTATTGACACAATAAAATAAAATAGTTTGTTATTATCCAATTAGTTTAGATCTTGCTCCCTCACCTTTAACGATGTTAAATCTTCTCCAAGCCTTGTAAATCACTTTTGAGCCACTTGGAAACCTAAGAAATTTTTGGATTCTAAGTTAGGGTTCAAGTTCACCAAGGTACAGTAGTCAAAAGTCTAATTCGGGGTCAAACAGATTTCTAAAGGCTGTGTAGTCGCAGGTGTGGTTGCACTTATAGTCTTAGTTTTTGTGACTATAGGGTCTATGGTCGATACGTGTGGTCAGATATCATGCGACCATACCCTCTCTGGGACCTTCTTAAGAGCGTATGGTCAATCATGTGAGCCTCGTGTAGTCGACCATAGTTGCAACGACATGAGTTTTGGTTGACTTTCATTCTCAGTTCAACCCCTTCATGATTCAATTCCTTGGTTTATCATTAGGGTCATTCCTATGATTAATCTTTGGCCTTAAATTCATATACACAATTATTTAACCTAAACTACTCTCCATGGATCTTTCTTGAGTTTTGGTCCATGGGTCTCATGGTTTGAGGTTCTACTTTGATTCAACATCTCAACTACGATGGAGGATCCTATTCTAGATGTTCTAATATTACAGAGAAAGGTTCCATACCTTAAACTTGTTAGAGAACTAAAGTCTTCTCTACAATTCTTCCTCCTAGCCTTCCTCTTCAAATCTCCTTCTCTTTCTCCTTTTCTCTCTCTCTCTCTCTCTTTCAATTTGGGTTCTAAAAGTGTAGGAGAGACTATGGGACGTCCTTAATATAAAGAAAAACTCTCCATAAAGAGTCCCAATCTAACTAGGAAAGAGATCCCTTCGTTAGGAAAGTTTCCAAAACTCAGAGTCGGTTATAACATAATGTGGTCACATGTGTGGTCGCAAAATTGGTTGACCACACGTCCCAAATATGTGACCACACATAGTTTTTCGAGTGGTCTCATATTTCCTTAGGTGTGGTCGGCCATACTTGCTTAGGTATGCGATCACACACTCCTAATTAGCTGATTTTGGATTGATTTATGTACATAGCCTAATGGTTCCTTCACGCACTTGGTCCTCTTGGTCCGACCATGATAGGAAGACCTAATATGACATGGTAAGACCGGGTTAGTCAAGTGTGAGTCTTATATAATCTCTCCTCTAACATCCCTTTTGGTCTTAAAAACACACTTACATCTAATTACTTTGAAACCCTTGGGAAATTCAACTAGTTCCTAAACCTCATTGGTATTCATGGATTCCAACTCATCATGCATGGCGTTTATCTACTGAGAACAAGGTGAACTATTAATAGCCTACTGAAAAGAAACACGATTTGTCTCAGCTCCTATGTCATACTCATGCTCTTAAAGATATGTGACAAAGTCAATAGGGATGGTGGACCTATGAGTCCTTTCTGATCTCTTCAAAGGTGGACACTAACGACTGGCTCATTTAGAGAGAAATCAGTAACTAGATCTACAGGGACAATAGCTGTAGGCTCTACATGTTCCTAAACATGAACAATCATAGTCACTTGCTCAACAGTTGTACGAGCAATAGATGATGATGGGAGTCTAGGAATTTTTACTACAATTATTCCTCCTTGAAAGAGAAAATATGTGGCTGAGAGGACTGCCGGTAGATGTCATCCTCCAAGAAAACAGCTTACTTAGACTCAATAACTCTGGTTGAGTGAGATGGACAATAAAATCTGAATCACTTTGACCTCTCTAGATAACCAATGAAATGACCGCTTATAGTCCTGGGATCAAGTTTCTTCATTTGAGGGTTATTGGGTCTCACTATCGCTATGCATCCCCAAACATGGAGATGAAGAATGCTAGGTTTCCTGTCATTCCATAACTCATGAAGGGTCTTTAGAACTGACTTACTTACCATGCTTCTCACCATGTCCATAAGAGTACGATTTTTCCCTTTAGTTACACGGTTCTGTTCTGGGGTACCTAACATAGTGTACTGAGCATCAATGCCACAATCCTGTAAGTACTTTGCTGACAGTCTAGGGTTTTGACCAGTTTCATCGTACCTACCATAGTACTCTCCATCCCGATCAGATCTCATGGCCTTCATTTTCTTTCCAATTTTAAGTTCAACTTCAGCCTTGAAAATTCAAAAGCCTCCAATGACTTAGACTTCTCTTAAATCAGATAGATATATCCATAACGAGTTTGATCATCAATAAAGGAAATGAAGTAACAGAATCCTCCTATTGCTATAGGAGTAAAGGGACCACAAATATCAGTGTGAATTAACTCTAACAATTCTTCCATTCGGAATGCTTCTTTGTCTTTAGCTCTAGTAAGTTTTCCCTTCATACAATCAATACATGTCCCAAAATCAGAATAATCAAGCTTATACAAAATTTCATCCTTGATTAATCGTTCCATTTTAGATTTATAAATATGTCCTAAATGTTTATGTCACAACATATAGGAGTTTTCATCTGACAATGGATGTTTGGAACCCAAAGTAACATTTATAATAGAGAAATGAATTGTAGGTGGAGTAATAGTAAATAGCTCGAGCTTGTAAAGACCATCACACAATGAAGTTGAGCCAATTAATTTGGATCCAAAATAACAAACCATTTTATTATTGAAAATGTTGAAAACATAACCTTTACAATCCAATCTTGAAGCTGAAATGAGTTTCTGTCCAAGTAACGGTATACAAACTACATTGTCTAACTCCAAAATCAACTACTCCTACATAGTCTACTTGGATCCTCTCGTCATTCTCTACGTAAATGTGCAGTTACCCATCACTTGGTCTCCTCTTGTTTTCTAGGTCTAGCATAGAATTTGAAATATGAGTACTAGTGTCAATATCAAACCACCAAGATGTGGGAAAACATCAATCAAATTAAATTCAAAACAAACTAGAGCTAAAGGGTTACCTACGATCAAGTCCTGAAATTGAGTAACCAGTTAGGTTGTATTCTTTTCTTTGTTATTTAAAAAACTGTAGCACTCAGCTTTCTTTGCCGTACTTTCTTGGAGTAGTTACATTGTTCTTAGAATTTTGAAGACCCTTGACCATTCCTTTTGAAGCTTTGATACTTAGGTTTGAAATACTATCCAGTCTTCTTAGGTTTGCCAAATTTTCATTTGGGCTTTTTTCCTTTCTGATCTGCCTTTTGGTTATTTTTGTTACCTTTATGCACAACCAATTGAACTGAGTGCCCTTTTTTTTTTTTTTTTGACTCTTCCTCTTGTATAAGAATAGTAGTCATTTCATCTATTGTCCATTATAAGCTATTGGCAATATAAGATGTTTTGAAATTGTTAAAACAAGTAGGAAGAAATTGCATAACCTACAACACTAAGTGTGAGGACAGATACAAGAAGTGCTCTCATCTTCCTTGGGATTTTTAAAATTTTGATTTGGAGTTGCCACCTAGATTAAGGTCTAGGACCTCAAATGTAGTCTCGTTATAAAATAAGACTTTTATTGACTCATGACCCTTAGATTGACTTTTTAGTCTTTCTTAGAGATCGGGTAAGCATTAGGTTATGGTTATGGGAAAAGGTTAGGCACCCAAACCGCCCAATAGAGATCGATCACCTATACCTTTCCTATCCTAGACTCTATCTATTGAACCAAACCAAACCAAGGGTTCAATATCACTGAATCGAATTTGGAATTTTCCAGATTACCTACGTATCTCGGACTTCTTTCAAAAATCAGGTTCACCATCGTAGTTCAGGTGTAATTAAAATTTATGCCTACGATTTATGCTTGTTCATGATTAAGTTCATTGTTCAAGTTAAAGTTTATGCTTGAAAGGATGAGAAACCTTATGGGTCAAGATTTGGATAGTCCATGTAAACTGATAGATAGTCCTAATGGATCTAAGAATGGATAACCCAATGTAGGTTGAAGTACATATTCCTAGTAGGTAGATAGTCCATACGAACCATGGATCCGAATCTGGAGATTCCTCCAAATTGCCTACATATCCTAGGGTTTGCCCTAGGAATCAAGATCCATATAGTTTGACTGGTTTGAAATCTGATAACCTATTCTAGGTGTGGGGCTTAGAGCTTGTTCTAGGTCTAAGGGGATGATAACCTTTTCTAGTTAAAGGGGGGGGGGGGGTAGAACTTATTCTAATTCTAAGGGGTTTTAGATCTTGTTCTAGTTCTAAGGGATAACCTTGTTATAAATTAGGATGTGGATAACCCTTTCTGGGCTTAAATCTAGATAACCCTTTCTGGGCTTGAAGCTAGATAACCCTTTCTGGGCTTGAATCTTTATAACCCTTTTTGGGCTGAAATATGGATGGATATCCTAGTAGATCTATGGATAGTCCATGTGGATTTAGCTTTGGACCGTATTTGAGAATCTTTTCAAATTACCTATGTAGGATTTCGCCTAGGAATCAGACCCCACGTAGTTCAAAAAATTGGATTGATAACCTATTCTAGGTTAAGGGGCAACCTGTTCTAGGTTGAGGATTGAGAACATGTTCTATGTCTAAGGGTTGAGAACCTATTCTAGGTCTAAGGGGAAACATGTTTAGGTTGAGGTATGCTGAGGGGTAGGGATCATCCTAAACTACCCTTTTATCCTAAGCTTTAATTTTGGAAGGTTTGGCAAGGAATTCCCTTTTTTCATTAAAAATTTTATGCTTTCTGCCCCTTTTTCCCTTCCTATGAATGTGGGTGCCTACATACATGTCTCTACATAGAAATATCTTCTAGTAGTGTACATGCTTGGTTGTTTGACTAGGGTGTAGCAGAAAGTAAGTTCTTGCCAAGGATTAACATTATCCAAGCATGGCATATAGCAACAGACATATGATTATCTCCAGACATAACATGCATGTAAACAAGGATTTCAAATATGGTAGTATGTGAGTATGAAAATTCTAGATATAGCAAGTGAGAGTATTCTAAATATAGCACGTGAGCGAAATATAGCATATGAGAGCATTCCAAATATATCAACATATGAGTGAAAGGGTTCCTAACATAGCAGATATGTGAGTGTGATCATTCCAAATATAGCAGCATGTGGTACAGATCAATAAAGGGATGTGGTGGTAAATCAAGGGTTGTGATGAGGTGGTAGATCAAGGGTTATGATGATCAGATGGTGTGATGATGATCTGATGGTCATGATAATGGTTTGGTTGTGTAGATCATGATTAGACAGTGTAAATGATGTTTAGATCAGATTTGACGGTGTAGATGATGATCAAACAGTGTGATGGACAGATTTGACGGTGTAGATGATGATCAGACGGTGTGATAGATAGAATTAACTGTGTAGATGATGATCAAATAGTGTGATGACTAATCTGATGGTGCAGATGATGATCAAACAATGTGATGGATAGATCTGACGGTGTAGATGATGATCAGACGGTGTAAAGGACAGATCTGACGGTGTAGATGATGATCGGATGGTGTGATGAACAGATCTAACATGTAAATGATGATCAGACGGTGTGATGGACAGATCTGATGGTGTAGAAGATGATCAGATGATGTGATGGACAAATTTGATGGTGTAAATGATGATCAAATGGTGTAATGGATAGAACTGATGGCATAAATGATGATGAGATGGTGTGATGGATAGATCTGATGTGTAAATGACAATCAGATGGTGTGATGGATAGATCTGACGGTGTATATGATGATCAGATGGTGTGATGGATAGATTTGACAGTGTAGATGATGATCAGATGGTGTAATAGATAAATCTGATAGTGTAGATGATGATCAGATGGTGTGATGGACAGATCTGATGGTGTAGATGATGATCAGATGATGTGATGGACAAATCTAATGGTGTAGATGATGATCAATCGATTATGATGATGGGGTGCTAATCAAATGGTTAGGATTGCATGGGGTTTGATAATCAGTGATCAGATGGCTGGGATTGCATGGGATTTGATAATGGGCGATCAGATGGCTGGGATTATATATGCATGGATCAGGATGTGTACAAGAGTGTGCATGGGACCATGTATTGGTTGTGGATATGGGATTCAGTATAATGCATGGTAATCGGTGGGCAGGAGGGTGTGCAGGTGGAATCGATTTAGTAAAGATGGTATGAAGGTTACAATAGGCAAGTGAGGGTGATAATGGAACAGGTGGTCTGGGATGTTGAAACAAGTTGGTGAGCAGGTGAATGGGTTGTCGGTGACTAGTGTTGATGCAGATTTGTATCGGGTTGATGTGGGAATGTAGAATGAAGGAGGTGCAGGATGATTTAGGAGATGAAAAAATAAATGACAATAAAATCACACCAGGGGGCTTACCTGAGTTATGCAGGGGCTCTCTCTCTCCTGATTCTTCTTCTTCTTCTTTTTCTTTTATTTTCCTTCTTTTGCTACTTCTCTTCTTTTCTTCTTCTTTTCCTTCTCGGTTCACCTATCTCAATTCTCTCTCCTTGTTTCTCCCCTTTCGGTTTCCCTTTTTTTTTTTTTGTTATTTTTTGGATTGAAATTTGGGTCTTTTATGGTTATTATAAACCATATCATATCTTCCTTTTTTAGTTAAAAAAAAAATAGGAAAGTTGTGGGAAAATAATTCCCTATTCCCTCAATTACTTTTCTCCCATAAATATAATTGTGGGAGAGGGAATAGTTAAGGATTTTTTCTGACCTAGCCGCAAAACGTAAGAGGAAGAGAGAAAAGGAGAGCAACTAAGGTTCTTGTTCAATGTTGAAGCTGGTTGCAATCTTGTGTATTCGTGTCACTCTATAAGGTGCATTTTGTAATCTTCTTCTTCTTATTGATCTAGTGAAAATCTCTTCTCGTCCGTGGATGTAGATCACATTGATTGAACCACGTAAATTTCTCATGTCATTATTCTTTATTGTTTATTAGAATTTCATACTGCCATTACCTGTGTTTTTCCGCAGTGTTTGTTGTAACAAACTGATCTCAGAGCTTTGATTCGATTTTAAGGGCTTTGTGTTTGTAATGGCTTCCATGAAATTCTCGATGACTCCTTTTGATGGTCAAAACAATTTTAGATTATGGAGAATAAAGATGAAAGCTTTGCTACGACATGAAAGTACGGTCAAGGCTCTTGGCGGAAAGTACTCGGAGGATATGACTAAAGCCGAAATTGAAGAGATGGAAGAGAAGGCTCACAGCGCCTTGCAATTGTTGCTTTCTGACAAGGTGCTTCGTGAAGTTGCTGATGAAGAAACAGCAGCTGGGTTGTGGGCAAAGCTCGAAAGTCTCTATATGAAGAAATCTCTTACAACAAGGTTGTATTTGAAGTAACATCTTTATACTCTAAAGATGAAAGAAGGTACGCCTATCCAGGAACACTTAGATGAATTTAATAAAATTATCATGGATATGAGAAATCTAGATATTAAACTTGAGGATGAAGATCAAGCCCTTATTGTATTGTGTTCCTTACCTGACTCGTATGAAAATTTTGTTAACTCTATGTTGTATGGGAGAGAATCCATAAGTTTAGAGGATGTGAAGGCCTCTTTGAATTCTACTGAGTTGAGAACAAAATTGAATGGAAAAAGTATTGAAAATCAGGCTGACGGTTTGCTTGTTAGAGGTAGATCGAAGACCAAGGAGGGTGGTAAAGGCAAATCAAGTAATCGTTTTAAGTCCAGATCGGGCTTGGATAAGAAGAATGTTGAGTGCTACTATTGTCACAAGAAAGGGCATTACAAGTCAGAATGTCATGCTCTTAAGAAGAAAGAAAATCAGCAGGGTCAAGCTTTAGATTCTGCAAATGTGGCAAAGGCTAATAAAACTGATGTTGCTGAGAATGTTCTTGCTGTATGTCCCTTGGATGGCCGTTCTGATAGGGAATGGATTTTGGATACAGGTGCGTCTTATCAAATGTGCCCAAACAGAGATTGGTTCACCACCTACAAGGCTATCGAGGGTGCTTCAGTCTTGATGGGAAACAATGCAGTTTGTAAGATAGTTGGTATTGGTATAGTTCGCATCAAGTGTCATGACGGGATAGTGAGGACTTTGACAGATGTGAGGCACATCCCAGATTTGAAGAAGAATCTTATTTCCTTGAGTACCTTAGACTCCATTGGGTGTTCCTACACAGGTGGAGGTGGAGCTCTTAATGTTTCTAAGGGTTCATTGGTTGTGATGAAGGGTAACAAAGTAAACAACCTTTATGTTCTGCAGGGTAGTACTGTGACAGGTTCTGCAGATGTGTCATCATCTTCTGACTCTGACAAGGACACAACTCACTTGTGGCATATGCGATTAGGCCACATGAGTGAAAGAGGTATGACTGTTCTGAGTAAACGTGGTTTGCTCTATGGTGATCATACGACATCACTTGACTTCTATGAGCATTGTGTATTTGGGAAGCAAACCTGAGTCAGCTTCGCAACTAGTTCACATACGACAAATGGCACACTTGACTACATCCATTCGGATTTGTGGGGACCAGCTCAGGTTCCATCCAAAGGTGGTGCTCTCTATTTTTTGACATTTATTGATGATTATTCCAGAAAGGTTTGGGTTCATTTTCTCAAGCGTAAATGTGATGTGTTCAAAAATTTCAAGAATTGGAAAATTCTTGTAGAGAATCAAACCAGAAAGAAGATCAAACGTCTCAGAACAGATAATGGTCTAGAGTTTTGCAGTGGTGAGTTTAACAAATTCTGCATAGATTCAGGGATCGTATGGCATCACATGGTCAAACACACTCCTCAGCAGAATGGAGTGGCAGAGCATATCAACAGGACCTTGATGGAGAGAGCTAGGTGTATGCTCTCTAACTCTGGATTGGAAAATGATTTTTGGGCTGAAGTTGTTAACACGGATTGCTACTTGGTGAATCGTTTTCCTTCCACTGCCATTGAATGTAAGACTCCAAATGAGGTATGGTCAGGTAAACCTAGTGACTATTCAAATTTAAAGGTATTTGGATGTCCTGCTTATTATCACGTTAAAGATGGTAAGCTTGAGCCTAGAGCGAATAAAAACATATTTATTGGTTATGCTGATGGTGTTAAAGGATATCGCTTGTGGAGTTTGGAACCTGATTTCCCTAAGTTTATTATTAGTAGAGATGTTACTTTTAATGAAAAATATATGCTTGATCATGGGAAGGTTTCTGTTGAGTCTACAGGTAATGTAGAGAAGATTATGGATGAGGTGGAGCTTCAGGTGGAGCTTGAGAGAGAGACTTCTCAGAAGTCATCTCCAGATGTTACTTCTACAGCTAAAAATGAGAAACTTGATTCAGGTTCAGATGATGATGAGGTAAAATCTAAACAACCTTATTCGATAGCTAGTGGGAGGGAGAGGAGACAAATTAGACGTCCTCAGAGATATACCTATGTTGAGTTAGTGGCATATGCTCTCATGGCAGCTGAAGAGATGGGTATTCAAGAGCCATCCACTTATTCTGAAGCTGTCTCCTGTGCTGAGTTTGGCCAGTGGGCCATTGCTATGACAGAAGAACTTGAGTCTCTTTACAAAAATCAGACTTGGGACTTGGTGAAATTACCCAAGGGTAATAGGGTCATAGGAAGCAAATGGGTTTTCAAGAGGAAGGAAGGGATCCCAGGGGTTGAGGATGCTAGATAAAAAGCACGGTTAGTAGCTAAGGGCTATAAGCAAAAGGAGGGAATTGACTATGATGAAGTGTTTTCTCCAGTTGTAAAGCATACTTCTATTCGTGTGTTGCTTGCCATGGTCGCTCTACATGATTTGGAGCTTGAGCAGCTTGATGTCAAGACTGCATTTCTGCATGGTGAGCTTGAGGAGACGATCTACATGTCTCAGCCAGAGGGATATTCCGTGGAAGGTAAAGAAGATCATGTTTGTAGATTGAAGAAATCTTTGTATGGCCTGAAGTAATCTCCAAGACAGTGGTACAAGAGGTTTGACAGTTTTATGCTTAGTCACGGGTACTCGAGATGTACTTATGATAGTTGTGTGTACTACATGGTGTTGGGAGATGGTTCTTTTGTATATCTTTTGTTATATGTAGATGACATGCTCATTGCTGCAAAGAACATGTCACATATTCAGGTTTTAAAGAGACAACTCAGTGATGAGTTTGAGATGAAAGATCTTGGTGCAGCAAAGAAGATCTTAGGGATGGAAATTCAGAGAGATAGAAAAGTTAGAAAATTATATCTCTCGCAAAAGAGTTATATTGAGAAGGTGCTTGAGCATTTTGGGATGAAAAAGGCCAACTCCGTTGCTACTCCTTTGGCTTCCCACTTTAGGCTTTCAGTTTAAGACTCACCTCAAAGTGAAGTCGAGAAGAAGGAGATGTCTCGAATCCCCTACTCTAGTGCAGTTGGTAGCATTATGTATGCCATGGTTTGCACTCGTCCAGACATTGCACAAGCAGTCAATGTAGTGAGCAGATACATTGCTCAACCAGGGAAGGCACATTGGCAGGCAGTAAAGTGAATTCTTAGGTATCTCAGAGGTACTTCAGATTTGGGTTTAGTCTTTGATTGCAGTGCTTTAGGAACCTCAATTGTAGGTTTTGTAGATTCTGACTTTGCAAGTGATCTCGATAAAAGGAAATCTTTGACTGGTTATCTGTTTACGCTTTCTGATTCAGCTATTAGTTGGAAATCAACCTTGCAGTCGACAGTGGCTTTGTCTACTACGGAGGCAGAGTACATGGCAGCAGCATAAGCTGTAAAGGAGGCCATTTGGTTGAGGAATCTCGTGAGTGAGCTTGGGCTTCAGCAAGAAGCTAGCTCAGTTGTCTTTTGTGACAATTAGAGTGCGATACATTTGACAAAAAAACCAAGCACATCATGAGAGGACAAAACATATTGATGTCCGATATCATTTCATTCGTGAAGCAGTTGCCGAAAGGAACATCACGGTGAAGAAGGTTAATACTGCAGACAATCCAGCGGATATGTTGACTAAACCGGTTACGGCAATCAAGTTCAAGCATTGCTTGGATTTGGGTGGCATTCGCACTTAATAAGTTGCCCCTGTTGGGGCATTGGTGGCGAGAGGAGAGGTGTTCACTAGTTTCGGTTCTGAAGTGAATAATTCTTTTTCACATCTCTTGTTTCTTACACCGAGTTAGCTCACGTAAGCTTAGAGATATGTTTGAGATATTGTTCGACTTCTAGATGGTTTGAGGTTTTCAAGCCAAGGTGGAGATTGTTATTTTGTGGCTTGGAATTTGGGTCTCTTAGGGTTATTATAGACCATATCATATCTTCCTTTTTTAGTTAAAAAGAAAATAGAAAAGTTGTGAGAAAAGGATTCCCTACTCCCTCAATTACTTTTCTCCCATAAATATAATTGTGGGAGAGGGAATAGTTAAGGATTTTTTCTGACCTAGTCGCAAAACGTAAGAGGAAGAGAGAAAAGGAGAGCAACTAAGGTTTTTGTTGAATGTTGAAGCTGGTTGCAATCTTGTGTATTCGTCACTCTATAAGGTGCACTTTGTAATCTTCTTCTTCTTATTGATCTAGTGAAAATCTCTTCTCGTCCGTGGATGTAGTTCACATTGATCGAACCACGTAAATTTCTCGTGTCTTTATTCTTTATTGTTTATTAGAATTTCATACTGCCATTACCTGCGTTTTTCCGCTGTGTTTGTCGTAACATTTTTTTCTTTCAATCCTTCCCCCTTCCTTTTTTCTCTCTCGGCTTTCCTGGGTCAAGGGATGGCAACGTGAGTGTGTGAGATTTTCTGTTTTTCCCCTTTATGGTCTCTCAAATAGATGAGGGTTGTAAAAGGCCTCTAATCAGTGAAGTAAGATGCAGCGATGAGGTGAGTGATTGGCTGTACAAGTGTAGGGTATGGAGGGGGAGGTATGGTCATGGAGTTTGATGGTGTTGCCGATGATCGGCTGGGGTCATGCTCGGTTAATGGGCAGGTGTAAATTGGGTATGGGTATTGAATGGGCATGGGATTGATAAAGTAGAAAGTAGTCGAATGGTGAAGATTTTGAGGGAGTTTTTGGCCATGGGTTATGTCTGGGTTGTAGGTGCTGGATGCAAGTGGACAGCACAGGTGGCAAGGTGTTGAAGTGGTTCAGTTGGGGTTGCATGGGTAGGTAGTGGCTAGGTGAGTTGTAGTGGATTCAAGGTGGCAACAAGGTGAGTGATGGTGCTTTGCATGGCTAGGCAGGTGGTCGGCGGATGTTGGGAGATTCATGACCGTAGGTATAGGTGGGCTGCGCAATGGAGAGGTTGGGCTGTATGATGGAGAGGTTGGATGCCAGGTGTCCAATAGAGGGTTTTTTTCTCTATTTGCAGATCGTCGGGCTTTGCGGCTATAGATAAGCTGGTGGAATGGAGTTGGTAGGATGGTTGCAGGGTGTGGGTGAGAATAGTTGTGAGGTGTCGATGGAGTGACAATGGGTGGCTCAAGGTGGTGATAAGGTGTTGTGTTTTCGAATGGAGGTGGTTTGGGCAGTTGGGTTTAGTGTATAGGTGTTGACTCAATGTGAGAGGGATAGCAATGGGTAATGAGTTCAGTGATGTGTAGTTAGCGGTAAGTGAACTAGGCAGGTGGAGTTTAATGGGAAGGTGAGTGGTTAATGAGGAATGGTGGTGGTGTTGTGGTGTCGAATGGAGGGGGTTGTGAGCTAGGTAGGTAGCCGGGAATGAGGGAATGAGGTGGTGCTTTCTCTATTCGTCTCTCTCTCTCTCTCTCTCTCTCATCCTCTCTCTTTCTTTCCCTCTCTCTCTCTCTCTCTCTTCCTCTCTCTTTACCTCTCTTTTTCTTCTTGGGTTCTCACTTTCTCGCTCTCTTCTCTAACCGATTAATCACCCTCCTGACAGAAAACTCTAGATTAACATGAAGTACATGCACATGGGCTGACATGATTCGGTCTGGGCCAGTCTAGGCTAGGTCAAGCAAGACTGGTCGAGGTTGACTGGTTTGGACTGACTTACGTTGAACCAGTTGGGCTGGACTAGGATAGACTAGCTTCCCTCTCTTTTTCTATCATTTTACAAGCCATTTCAGTTCGCAACTCTGCATGGGATCCTTCAGCAGCCTCTGTCCCAGATTTTCCATGTCTATTTTGAAGAGGGCAGAAAATGGAGAATAATGGTGCTTAAATCACTTGACTTGGGCATCGAATGACCAAGTTATGAAGAATTGAAGCTTAAATGGGCATATCGGCTTACAACTCAGCCTGGGATCTTTCGGTAGCCTTTGTCCCAGATTTTCTGCTTCTACTTTGAAGAGGATTGAGAATGGGGCACACTAGTACTTGAATCACCTGATTTGGATATTGGATGAGCAAGTTATGAAAAACTGAAGTTTAAACAGTCTAATTCATGATAATTCACCCAATAAATCCTCAATTTATGATAATTAGCACAAAAAAAAAAAAAAAGCCCATAGATTTTAATGCATTTTTCATCCGACTAAAATCATGATATCTTCTTCTCTTGAGATCGAAATTGAGCGATTCTGGTCTCATTTTGAAGATAATTCCATGACCTATGCATCCATGTAGATTATAGTCCATAACCTTGCTGTGGGGTCCATCGAAATCAGCCTTAAAGTCACCAATAAAAATTTAAACCTTGAATTAGGACCCGTAACTTTTCTAAATGTGCTCACCTAGGCTCTTAGACACTGGGGAGTACTCTGGCTTGGCTTAAAACGCCATAGGGAGCATGTAGTGACTGATCGACTATCGGTTTAAGAGAGTTTCATTCACCTCCCCTGTACTTTTCCAAACTTTCACTCACCTCCCTTCTCTTTTTGTCTACAGCTCAAGGAGATCCTGCTTGGTTGAGGATGGCAAAAATGGAGTGCTTATACTAAGAAACTATCTACAATGGGCACTTCTATTTTAGTAAACTTATTCGCATATTTGGTCATCTACAAAATATGATTGTGAACTCCCTCCACCCCATCATACTTAGATGTAGTGAACAACTCTAGAAAAGTACTTCTTTCTACTTTATCTAGTTTCTTAAATTTCTTTCCAATTTTTACTAGATAAAGTTTTACGATCTTCTGTTCAATGATACTATCTCTGATAGTTCTATCAATACTATGCTTAATGACCATTAAACAGAATCTATTGGATTCCGCCCAATCCTTTGAAAATTTCTTTGTTTCAGTGTCAGTATCTTCCGATGGAGTAGTAGGCTCATTATACCAAGAAATTTTTATACGCATAATAGCAAGTGCTACAGTAAGGGATTCTAACCACTCTTCATAATTTGTGCCATTAAGTGTCTTGATGGAATCAAGGTGGGAAGCTAAAGTTGGTAAACACAAAATAGTAATTTACCAATTAATATGCATAATCAACTATAAAAAAGTACAAGAATGCCACTCGTAATAACAATAAATTTGACCAAGTAGGTAGTTGATCAGATTTCTCCCAGTCTTGTTTTTCTAGAATAATTTGAAAAATCCCAAAAGAATTAGGTGTAAGGTCCACGTCATTGGGGTCAGACCCAAGATGACAAGATCACCCAATACATCCCACATTCTGAGCAGAACTAGATGCCTGAAAATAATCTTCCTCAGAAATCCCATCACCTGAAATGGCAAGACAAGGACTCCTGATTCCAAGAAGCTCATTAACATCACCCTCACTCAATCTAGTGGACTGACCAAATGAAGACTCACCTGAGATGGCAAAAGCATGACGTTCATCGTATGGTCTCCTCGAGGGCAATCTTTAAATATAGTTGGTGGTGGTCCCATACCTCGAGAAACTAGCCCACTGAATGGAAGCATCGTAACTCAAGCCATGGAATCCCATCAACAAGATTGTAGCAACTATGAATACTATCGATGGTGGTCCCATACCCTGAGGAACTAGCCCGCTGAACGAAAACATTATAACTCAAGCCATGGAATGTTGTCGACAAGATTGTTGACTAGGCCAATGGGTTCAGACTTGGTAATTTTAGATATTATGACTATTTCAACATTTATAAGGAAAATATTCCATGCCTAAGTCCATACAAACATCCCACTATGAAAAATCCATTAATTTCATTATTACATGGTAAATTCCCATTCATAGGACAAAATCATTGTCCCATAACAATGGCTTTTTATAAGTGTTAAAACAAGCCTAATAATCTTAATCATTAAATGTTTCTAATGGTTTTTATGATTTTCTTTAACATTTACTTTTAATGGGCATTTGAAATCTGTCACTATAATAGTAACCTTACTATAATACTATAAGACTTGCTCTCTACTAATCGGGTTTAATCTTGTCGTGCCAGGTCTTCCCATCGTTACTGGCTTGGGTGAACTAACCGGATCAACCGTATGAAGAAACCACAAGGCTAGGTAAGTAAATTAACCTAAAAATAGTGTATTTTGGTTGTGTGGCCAACTAATAGCCATTCTGTGGTCAACCACACAGTCAGAAAGTGAGGTCAGTCAAATTTAGTTCAGTGGAAGCATAAACTGCTTTGTGTTGTCGATGGATTCAGCGACCACACAGTCAACCACACAAACTCATAATCGACTCTGAGATTTCAAAACTTTTCAAGTTTAAGGGATCTCTTTCCTAGTTGAAAGAGGACTCTATATGGAGGTTTTTCCTCTATATAAAGGACGTCCCTTAGCCTCTCTTACTCTTTTAGAACCAATTCCAAAACTCTAAACCTAAGAGAGAAAGAGAAGGAAAAAGTGAAGAAAGGGAAAAGAGACTTGGAGAAGAGAGTTACAGAGGAGGCTACTATTGATCACACCCCAATTCCGCACATTTTAGAATAGTGTGATGAACCGCTAAATAACCAACGGTTCAACCAGGATCTCAAATAGGCTATCCCCGCGTTACCTGAACCTTCATATACTCACCATCATAATCAGAGTAAATACACAATAGTTGAAGCCTTATAAATAAATGAACTGAGAACTAAAATGATATCCATAAATAATAGCAAATTATTCTGTGTTTAACTGAGACATAAATATTTAAGTACCAAATACATGTCTTATAAATCCAATAAAGAAACCTATAAAAATATCTAGTCAAATACACACGAGTTGCACTCGCAAGAGGAGTTGTGTGTATCATCTTCAGCTCCAGCGTCCATGGCTGCTACATTCCCGTACGCAGACGCGTTCATAAAATCTTCAACTATATAACCTGCATCATCAACTAAAAATATTCGACGTCGAGGGGTGAGCACACAACACGGCTCAGTGAGTAGCCAAAACAATGCAACATTACATATGCATGCAAAAATCAATTTATATCTTTGGTCTTGGTTTATAGTTTGTAATGCGCAATAGAAAGGTTGGGTGGTCAAAGGTTAACGTTTATTGACACCGCCTCTATACACAGGGTGTGGAAGCCCGCCCGAAGGTTAACGTTTATCGTCGTCCCCATCCACCCTACCATAACATTATACAACAAAGGTTAACGTTTATTGCTATATAATGCTATACTAACACGTAAGCCCCTATTAGCGAGGGCTTGCAAACTGGGCTCGCTACTGACCAATCCTAATGCCAAATAGTGTATCCAAGGCCTCACCCCAGCATCCCTCAGAATGCCCATAGAGATAGAGCTAAGGCCCCCCGGTAGAGTCAGAGACTACAAGGACCGAGACCACCTCCCCTGATACTCTATGACATAATAGTTCTACTAAAGTAATGGCGATACGACGATGTCAATGCACAAGACTTGAGTTAGAGATAGAGCTAAAGTGCTGAGACCCGCCAAAGGTTAACGTTTATTGACGTTCTCATCACACCTCCTCTAATACTCGCTCGCATCAAGCACATCAACCACACACATACAAGAACATGCCTATTCCTATCATCATCATCATCATCATGTTATAAACAATAAAGTAAATATGCATGAACAAGTAATAGAAATATTGGATGGCATGTTGTATGCACATTACAACATATTCGCATAGATTCAAACATAGCATAGGACTCAAGAAATAGAAAAACAGTTTATTATTAACCGATTAGTTTGGGGTTAAGGTTCCTCACCTTAGCTTGCTATAAAATACTTTTCCAAGCTTTAAAATCACCGTTATAACTTTATTATATTGCTAGCAAACCTAACAAAGTCGATAGAATTTAATTAGAATTAATTCAGAATTTAAAACCATTCTGTTAACTGAGGGTCGATGCTAGGGTCGATGCTAGGGTCGATGGGTCTATCGACCCTCCCTCCATTCTGAACTTCCCGAATGCTGAGGGTCGATGGTCAGAAACACCTAGGGTCGGATGGTCTATCGACCCTCGGTGCGACCCTCGATGCACTCTGGTCCAATTTCCACTTTTAATCCATTCTTCGTGTTTGGGGTCCTATGGCTTGCTTCCTACATTCATTCAACAGTCATTCCATGGTCTAGAACCATGTATAATCCATCTAAATAGTTTTCGTGCATCCTCCTATAGTTTTCCATGAAAACCTAACCATGGATGGATGGTTTGGGTTTCTCCGAGATCACATTCTCATCAATAACTACCCTAAGGTCTGTAAAAACTCATAGAATTAGTATCCATACCTGAGAAGATTAATCTTTCTCTGTAACTCTTCTCCTTTTTGCTAAGTCTTCCTCCTTGTCTCCTTTCTTCCTCTTTTCCTTCTTCTCTCTTTCTCTCAATTCAATTAGGGTTGTGAAAGGAGTGAAAGTGGCTTAGGAACGTCCTTTAAATAGACTAGGAATGTCCTATAATAGTCCCATTGAGATTTGGAAAGAATCCCAACCGAAAATTCGGAAATTTCCTAATTTCAGTTTCGTCAGAAACCGAGGGTCGATGGGAGGGTCGATGATCCCGTCGACCCTAGGGTCTTAAGCTATCCGACCCTCCCTTCAAAACTGAGGGTCTGACTTTCTGTTTTGGGAGGTCCGACCCTGCTTAGCTGGGTGTGCGACCCTCCCCTAAAATTAAGTGTTTTTGGGTCGATTTTATACCTGGGATCTCGATCTCCTTCATTCCCTTGGTCCATTTGACTCGACCATGATGGGTAAACCTGGTTCAAGGTGGTAAGACCGGGTTAGTTTGACACGGGTCTTACAACTCCCCCCAACTTATAAAAATTTTGTCCTCGAAATTGTACGTACCTTCTGAATCAAACAAATGAGGGTATTGCTTTCGCATAGCATTCTCTTCTTCCCATGTAACTTCTTTCATGTCTCTACTTTTCCATGTGACCTTAACATAGTAGATATCTCTGTTGCGTAGACGTTGAACTTTTCGACTAGTGATTTCTGTTGGTGTTACTTCAAATGTCAAATCATCAGTCAATTCCGGCAAATCTACTGTCAAAACATGCGTTGGGTCTTTGACATACTTCTTCAATAAGGATATGTGAAATACGTCATGCACACTTGACATAGATGGTGGTAGTGCTAACTGATAAGCTACTTTTCCACGCTTAGCTAGAATCTCATATGGCCTGACGTATCTTGGACTTAGTTTTCCTTTCTGTCCGAACTTCTTCAATCCTCGCATAGGCGATACTTTCAAAAATACTTTATTGCCTACGGCGAACTCTAGATCTCTTCGCCGAGTATCTTCGTATTGCTTCTGACGGTTCTGAGCTACTCTTACTCTTTCCTTGATGATGTCGACCACTCGACAAGTCTCTTCAACAAATTCCGGTCCAACAATACTACGTTCTCCAACTTCATTCCAAAACAAGGGAGTTCGACACTTCCTGCCATGCAGTGCTTCATAAGGTGATATCTGTATAGTAGCCTGATAGCTGTTGTTATAGGCAAACTCGATCAATGGTAACTTTTCATCCCATGATCCCTTGAAATCAATCACACATGCTCGTAGCATATCTTCTAGAATCTGGATTGTACGCTCTGACTGTCCGTCTGTCTGTGGGTGGAATGCAGTACTGAACTTCAATGTTGTACCCATAGCCTTTTGCAGTCCTTCTCAAAATTTTAAAGTAAATCGTGGATCTCTATCGGACACAATGCTTTCTGGAACACCATGTAACCGAACAATATTATCCACATACAGCTTTGCTAACCTTTCTAGTGTATACTGGGGTCGTATCGGTATGAAGCGAGCGTCTTAGTCAGACGGTCCATAATCACCCAAACTACGTCAACTACTCGAGGAGTCAATGGTAGTCCTGTGACGAAGTCCATAGTGATGCAGTCCCATTTCCATGCTGGTTCCGGTAATGGCTGTAACAGTCCTACGGGTCTTTGTCGTTCAACCTTTACTTTCTGACAATTTAGGCATTGAGACACGAACTTAGCTACATCTGCTTTCATTCCCCTCCACCAATACAGTTTCTTTAGATCATGATACATTTTTGTGCTTCCAGGATGTATCGAATAAATGGTGGTATGGGCTTCCTTCATATTCAACTCCTTCTGATTCAACTCAACCCTCACACTCGGGTTAAGATGGCTGATGCTGCGACGGCTGCTAGGGCTCGTGGGGATCCGGTCAACGATGACGATCGTATATACATGGATGTCGACGCGATACCCCTACCTTCACCTACACATGCGGCTGGAGTTGGTACTTCACATGCGGTGGATTCTGTACCTGAGACTGGTCCTTCTCATGAGGCTGGTCCTTCGCATCCGTCTTCTGATATGATGGAGATGTTGCGCGAGATCAGAGAGACTCAGCACAGATCGGACCTGAGGATGGAGGAGTTGCTAGATGCTCAGCGCATGAGAGTGGATGAGTTGTTGGCTGCTCAGCACACATCTGACGCGCGGATAGGTGAGCTCATGGAGATCCAGCGTGCGACTGACAGGAGAGTAGCCGATCTCACAGCTAGTCTACAGACGACCCAGACCCAGGTGGCATGGTTGACTAGGGTCTATGCCGAGGACTATGACAGAGACCGTGAGGCACCGCCTCCTCCTTCGCCTCCAGCTTCCTGATTGTACTTTACTTGTAAGACCCGCACTCTGAAAACACGGTCTAACCTTGGTTTTGTATCGTGACAGGTCTTTCGATCATCACCGAGCCAGACGGGGCAAGCGGATAACAAACAGGTATGAAATCGGACCGAAGTCGACCAATTATACCTGATTTTAGGTATACCGGTCGATGGTACCGGATGATGGTACCGGTCGACCGGTATGGCCTGTACAGCTATGTGCGGGAATTTGGAAATTGGTCTCTGCGGGTCCCGCTTTCCTGATTTCGAATCCTAGAAGTTTCCTAATCCTAGTAGGGTTACTAAACCCTATTTCTAGCCTATAAATACACCCTTAAACCCCTCAAATCCTTTCCATTGTCTCTCACAAACCCTAGAGAAGAGAAAGAGCTTGGAAAGGAGAAGGAGCTAGGAAGAAGAAGGAGGTGCCGCCATTACCGTTTGACGAAGCTCACGCTACGCCTGTCAACGGTAAGTGTTTGAATCCCTCTTCTTACCCTATGTTAGTTGTGTGGGTGGATCAATACCATGCAAAGTAGGTATTGATCTAAAACCCTAAATTGGCCAATAAACCCTAAGTTGCCGTCAAACCCTAGATTTGAGTTTCGAGATGATATTTATCGAAACGAGACTTGAATGAGTTGGGGGTAACTCTAACTCAAAGCCTAGACTTAGAATGTATAGGAGAAACCCTGAGAATCCATGGAGGATGATCGACGGCAGTCAAAAAACCCATGTATGGTCTTCCGGAGACATACCGGTCGACTATACTGGTTGCACATAGTGCGACCGGTATGTTGCGACCGCTACCTCTCGGGAGGTTATCTGTGGGGGACCGGCTGACCATACCGGTCGCCAGTCTTTCCCACAGAGCTGCGACCGGTACATGCCACCGGTCAGCTCTGTGAGGGCAGTTTGTGATCTCTGTTGGTTTCCGACCAACATGAAACCCTAAATAATATATTCTAATGAAACCCTAAATAATATATTCTAATGAAACCCTAATATTATGTAGGACGCTGTGACTTATCGTTTGGATCTTGCGACATGGAGCAAGTAATCGAACGAGCGTCAGGTAAGGGAATCTGACCTAAACCTAATAATTAATGGATAGTAAATCGTTGTTAATCATTGAATATCTATGATGTGATGTTTGTGCATATTCACATGCCATCCTTTACTTTCAGTTATTATTATTACTGTTCATGCATTCATAGGATGTGATTATTTTCGTTGGTGTGTGGAGTGGGGCATGGGCCTGGGATCGCTCTTCACACTGGCACCTTTGTAGTATTCTGTCTTAACATGCTTGGTACGGGTGGGGTATCAGGGAAAGATCGTGGTACGGTGGTCTCCGATATTGATGTTGTCCCGACCATCGTTGGGTGGTACTGAGGATTCCGAGTCGACGCTGGCTTGTCCACGATGCTTTAGCTCTATCTCTATACCGTAGGGAGTTATGTTGGGATAGGGTCTACCTGCGTATTGTTTCTATCCTAGTGGGTTAGTTGCGGATAGGGTATCAGGGGAGGTGAGGTTTTGGTGGTCTCCGACCCGGCCTGCACGCTCTAGCTCTATCTCTATGCCGTAGACGGCTGTCTTTGGGATAGAGCATACATTGTTGACATATAGGATTGGTTAGTTGCGAGCCCGGTTTGCGAGCCCCGGCCGATAGGGGCTTAGGTACTGGTATGGGTAGAGTATCGGGGAGGTGCGGGTATACCTTAGCTCTATCTCTATTCCATGATGGGTGCATGTGGGTTGGTGGTAGTGTGATTCTTTGTGCGACGCTACACACTCGTGTATAGAGGTGCGGGGGCCACCAAACCTTTCTATAGCACATTGCAAACTTAAAACCGGACCACAGCATAAAATTGATTGTTACTCATGCATAATCTTGTGAAACTGTCGATTGTCTTCTTGAGACTGTGTTGTGTGCTCACCCTTTGTATATACATTGTTTTAGATCCGGATGCAGGTTATACCGTGGACGACTATGTGAACGCTCCGGCGTATGGTGGTGTTGCGGCGTTGGACGTCTGAGGCGGGAGAGGACGAGCATGATGCTTCATGCGAGTGCCCTTTCTGCGTGTACCTGTGATTTGTTTTATTTATTTATTTCAGTTATTTTGTTTGTTATTACGAGATGTAAAAGATTATTATTTTATCTTTGAATTTGAATAATGGGATATTTATTTAAATTATCAATAGATACTCAATTCATTCTATTTAAAGTCTTCCGACCGTTCTGGTTGGATCAGAATTGGGGTGTGACAACTTGGTATCAGAGCCTCCAACTCGTCATCACTAACGGGCAGATCAACCATCTGCATCCTATTTATCGCATCCCAGTCGATGTCGGAAGTTATGGAGTCCTCGACGGCTACCTCCCTCAGAAACTCACGCCGACGGCGAAGAAGGAAAGTGACGACGGCCATAGGGAAGGTTGCTGGCCCGATCGGCCCACGCCGATGCATAGTCCGGATGATGAGGTAAGGAAGTGAGATCCGCTCTCCCGCGGGCGTAATAGGTGACGTCGGGTGAGCTGGGACAACTCATTGTAGTGACCGCCTGTGGCACTATATCGTGGGCGGATGATGCGGCTAGACCCGGGGTATAGGTCTCAAGCTAGCTGCCTTCATAGGAGCCCCAAGGTTGAGTATCCGATGCGCTATCTCCGTGCAAATCTTCGATCAAGTAACCTTCGCCTTGGGGGCGCAGTACACCAAATCTCCATCATTGGGAACCCCGAGCAGATCAGCCAACTGATGGGTGTTGAAGGAAATATGTACACCCCGGACGTAACTGGTAATGCGTAGATCCCTACATTGGTTCGGGTCTTCGACATCCCCTTCCAGTTCTAGATTCGCATAAAAGTGCTTGACCAGATTAGGGCGTGTAGTCTCTGTGTAGGAGATAACCGGCAGCCAACCTAGAGCGCCAAAAGCCGTCTCTACATTGAACCGGTGCAATTGTCCCACGTTGACCCGGCGCCCGGATACAATACTCTTATCATCAAACCAGGGAAACCGAGTCTGAGCTTCTAAGGAGCGAAACCATAGCTCATCTAGCTGAGGGATTGGTGGAGAGGGAACCCGAGAACTAGAACCATGTGAGCGTTTCCCGAGGTTGCGTCTAGGAGCCATTTAGAATCTACAAAACAAAGAAAAATGAGATAGAAGTTAGAAATTTTCAAAAATTTCGGCAGCATAACGACAGTAAATTGGGAAAAAGCCTCAAACTCACCCAAAAACATGGGGAGGAGGACTTACGTAACCCCCACACTCTTCATTAAGCCAATCACAAGCAATTATAACAAGAAATTGCAAGAAATTTCAAGAATTAAGAAAAATTATAAAAATTTTGAAATTTCATGAAAACCTAGGTCAAAAGATGAAAAATTTGATTTTTAGGAAAACCGTTCGGTGGAACCCCAAATTAGTTGAGGGCTTTTGCTCTTGGGGGTCCCTAAACCCTTTCTAAGCCGAAGGAAAAGAGTTCCTACGGTTAAAACATCTCGAACAAAGAAAAACCTAAAATTTTACATATAGACGATATGGGAAATTCCTAAAAATATGAGAGAGAGAGAGAGAGAGGACCTACCTGGAGACGATGTTCTAGCTTTGGAATGCGAGAAATCGGCTTCTAAGAGTACCGGTCGGACTGTAGCAACTCGGTTGGGCAGAGAGGAATCGCCACCCGGAGAGAAAGAGAAAAGAAAAGTGAGAAAAATCTCACTTTTTCGCGATTCTAAAGCCATTTTGGGCATACCGGTCGACGGTTATGCCTATACCGGTCGACCGGTATCGACCCAGGTGTGCGACCGCTATGTCTTGGCCAGAAAATTTTTGTGACCGGTCGACTATACCGGTCGCAACATCGATACTAGTGGCGACCGGTATCTCATAGACATGCGACCGGTATGTCTCGGCCAGAAATTTAATTTTGACCGGTCGACTATACCGGCCGCAGCATATTTCCACAGGTGTGCGACCGGTATGTTGCGACCGGTACGCCCCAAAGAGCCAGAAAAATTTAATTAAAAATTTCCAAATTGTGTAAATCGAAATGTTAATTCTCGACTATTTTCCTGCATTATTCAAGACTAACACTACTATTATTGATGATTCTCACGTGTTATGTCTTCTTCTCAGATCCAAATAAATAGTCTGAGATGGCAGGTGGAAACGGTCGAAGGGGTCGAAAGCATCATCGGGCCGAGAAGCGCCTAGAAGAAGAGCAAGCTGAGCAGGGACCCGGGTTAGAGAAACCAGCCCCCGAAGTGGAGGAGGAACAGGTCCCGGAAGTACCGGCAGATTACCGGGACCACCTCACGGGAATTCCGAGACCATAGTTACAAACTTGGTCTATCGGATGCAAGCTCAACGGAAGGAATTTCGAGCGAGGTGCTAAAGATGCTCGGTCGGCAGGTTCTGTTCCCGCTGGTAATACGCCCGAGTCAGGAGGAGTTAACACTAACCAACGGGTGCAGAGTAGCCCAAGGCCAAGGGCCCAAGCATAGAATGTACCACCACTGCATCGGTTTCCGTCGCCTTCTGCGTATCCAGGGGCGTATCCGTATCCACCACCATGGTACGGAGCAGATACACAGGGACATCACGATCTTAGCAGGTCTGTGGACAGGTTCTTGAAGTTGAAACCGTCATCGTTCACCGGCAGGACGGGGAAACCATTGTGGCCAGCACGGTGGGTTTCTCGAAATGGAAAAGAACTTCCGATTAATGACGTGTACGAGGAGGAGAAGGTTCTATTTGCCACCCACATCTTGAGAGAGGGCGCGAATGCTTGGTGGAATTCCACACGGGCATATTTGGAGAACCAATACGCACTAGTGGACTGGGAAGTATTTAAAGCGGCTTTCTTCGACAAATATTTCCCAAAGAGCTTGGGAGATCAAATGGAGAGAGAGTTTCTCAACTGCGGCGAGGCTCGGTCATTGTGATGCATATCGGCAAAGGTACGAAGAGCTGTTCTTCTTCGCACCGGTCGGTATGCGGGAAGAGGAGACAAAGATACATAGGTTCACCATGGGACTACGTGGAAGCATCGAGAGAGCATCTTTTGGGTCTGGATAAGAAGACCTACAACGAGGCGGTGCAGGTGGCAAGGGTGATAGAGTCCGGTCGGAGGGACAGCTTCTTCGCTCGGAACGGGGGGAGTGAAGAGATCTGGCTGGAGAGAGCTCGGGTGGCGGTAATACTAGACCATTCCGCCCATACGGGGGCGGGCCGCTACAGCACTGCGAGAAACAACCGGCACCACCGTGCCACAATTAGCCAGACCCAATCAAAATATTAAATGTTATAACTATCGGCAAGTGGGACATGTTGCAAGGAACTGCACGCTACCTAAGAAGCAAGCTCCCGGGAAGCCGGAGTTTATGCAATCCTGCTTGAAGAGGCAGCCGCATCACTTGATGTGGTAACTGGTACGACTTTATCCCTTACTATTTGGTTTATTCTCTCGGTTGCATGAGCATATAGAACTAAGGGGCAATATATTCCGGGAATTGTAAATGTAGCTGGTTTACCCGCCAGTATTATTTGACTGCGGGGCCACGCACTCCTTTGTTTCTATTTCTTTTGGGAAGCGAATGGAGTTACCAATCAAGCAATTGAACCCAAGCTTGATAGTTCGCTCTCCACTAGGAGTCGAAGTGGCTTTGACCAAGTATTATGGACCATGTCTTTGTAAGTATCGAGGGCCGAGACCTAGAAGCAAGCCTAGTAATACTTGAGATGGCAGATTTTGATGTCATTTTAGGAATGGATTGGCTAGGCCATCATTCGGCCGTCCTTTTGTGTGGGGAAAGGAAGCTTGTGCTTCTTGACAAAGAGGGAAGGGAATACGGTTTAGTTGGAATTAAGCTATCTAGGAAGCGGAAGTTGATCCTCTCCGCCCTAAAGACTAAGAGATGCTTGGAGAAAGGGGGAGTGGGTTATCTCGTATCGTAGTCGACCTCACAGAGAGCCACTCAAGATGGAGGATATAGAGGTGGTTCGGGAGTTTCCGGATGTATTTCCGGAAGATCTTCCGGGCTTACCACCGGACGGGGCTACAGAATTTGTGATAGACCTTATACCAGGTTCGGCTCCGGTGTCTAAAGCACCATACAGGATGGCCCCGACCAAGTTAAAGGAGTTGAAGACCCAATTACAAGAATTGCTGGATAAGGGCTTCATACGACCTAGTATTTCGCCTTGGGGAGCACCTGTGTTGTTCGTCAAGAAGAAAGATGGAAGTGTACGGCTATGTATTGACTATCGAGAGCTAAACAAGTTGACGATCAAGAATCGATATCCTTTACCTAGGATCGATGATCTGTTCGATCAGCTGCAAGGTGCAAAGGTTTTCTCGAAGATCGATCTCCGATCGGGGTATCACCAATTGAAGATCAAGGCCGGAGATATTCAAGACTGCTTTCAGGGACGAGGTATGGGCATTATGAGTTTCTGGTTATGTCTTTCGGGTTGACCAATGCTCCAGCTTCGTTTATGGAACTGATGAATCGAGTGTTCCATGACATGTTGGATACTTCGGTCATCGTATTCATCGACGACATATTGATTTACTCTAAGGACATGGAGACTCATACAACGCATTTGAGAGCAGCCCTACAACGGCTGAGGGATGTGAGGCTTTATGCAAAATTCAAGAAGTGCGAGTTTTGGCTGAAGGAAGTGGCCTTCTTGGGCCATGTTGTATCTGGAGACGGTATCAAGGTTGATCCAAGCAAGATAGCTGCTATAGTAGGATGGGAAGCACCAAAATCTGTTGCAGAGATTCGTAGTTTCCTTGGGCTGGCTGGTTATTATAGAAGATTCATGGAAGATTACTCCAGGATCACGGTTCCACTCACCCGGATTGACCAAGAAGGGAGAGAAATTTATATGGACAGATGAGTGTGAGAAGTGCTTCCGGACTTTGAAGTCAAGACTTGTCTCCGCACCTATCCCCGACCATCCCCGAACCAAGCGTACCGTTTACTCTATATACGGATGCTTCGGGGTTGGGTATTGGGTGTGTTCGATGCAAGGAGAACAGGTGATCGCTTACGCATCAAGACAGTTAAAAGAGCATGAGAAGAACTATCCTACGCATGACTTGGAGCTAGCAGCGGTTATTCATGCAATCAAGACTTGGAGACACTATTTGTACGGTGAGAAGTTTCAGATCAAGTCAGATCACAAAAGCTTAACGTATCTCTTCACTCAGAAGGATCTGAATATGAGACAGAGAAGATGGCTGGAATTGTTAAAAGATTATGATTGCGACATCTAGTACCATCCAGGTAAAGCAAATGTGGTGGCTGACGCCTTAAGCAGGAAGTGGGCATCAAAACCGAGGGCGGGACCGAGTACAAATGCTGCATTGTGTGCTGCAGCCTCGAGTTCGATGGAAATTGATGAAGAACATATTATCGAAACTGCGGGAAGATCCAATGGAGCAAGGCTTGATTCATAAGTTCACTATGATGTTCGCCGCATTGAAGATCTCACCGAGTCTAATTGATGAAGTCAAGGTAGCAATCCCTACGGGATCCATATCTCAAGACAGTGCGGGAAGGCTTAGAGAAGGGTACGTGCAATCCCGACTTTACCTTGGAATCGGACAAAGTACTCAAGTATCGCGGACGGTTATGTATACACGAGAGCGAAGGCTGCGATATTAGAGGCCGAGTTATGGACCGAAGCTCATTACACTCCATATTCGGTACATCCGGGAAGTACCAAGATGTACCATGATCTAAGAAGACTTTATTGGTGGAGGGGTATGAAAGCCGATATAGCTCGTTTTGTGTTCAAATGTCCGAATTGTCAACAAGTTAAAGCGGAAAGGCAAAGACCCGCGGGTTTACTACAGCCATTACGGGAACCTGCATGGAAGTGGGATTGTATCACCATGGATTTCGTCAGCGGCTTACCTTTGACACCAAGGTCGGTGGATGCGGTTTGGGTTATAGTAGATCGGCTCACCAAGACAGCTCGATTTGTTGCGGTCGGACCTCGGTATACCATGGAGAAGCTGGCCAAGTTATATGTTGATAATATAGTCGGACTTCATGGCGTTCCGGAGAGTATAGTATCCGACGAGAGATCCCCGTTTTACATCGAAATTCGGGGAAGGATTACGAAGCTATGGGAACAAAGTTGAAGTTCGATGCGGCTTTCCACCCTCGAGACGGACGGGACGGTCGAAACGAACCATTCAAATTTTGGAAGATATGCTTCGAGCTTGTGCATTAGATTTCAAAGGAGCTTGGGATGAGAAGTTATCACTTATTGAGTTTGCTTACAACAATAGTTATCAGGCTACAATTCAGATGGCCCCATATGAAGCTCTCTATGGGAGAAAATGTCGTACACCTCTGTTATGGAATGAAGTGGGAGAAAGAAGAATTGTAGGACCGGAGTTTGTTGAAGAAACTTGCCGAGTAATTGATCAGATCAAAGAGAGAGTAAAGACAGCTCAGGTTCGACAGAAGCACTATGCAGATAATCGGCGTCGAGATCCGGAGTTTGCGGTGGGTGACAAAGTGTTCTTGAAAGTGTCACCGGTGCAAGGTCCGAAATGGTTTGGTAAGAAGGGGAAGCTATGCCCCGTATGTGGGACCATATGAGATATTAAATCGACGTGGTAATGTAGCATATCAATTGGCTCTACCACCATCTATGTCTAGCGTCCATAATGTGTTCCATGTATCATTACGAAGAAGTATGTCGAGAGATCCATCGCATATCTTGAGCGCTGATCCTCCGGACTTGACCGAAGACTTAACTTTTGAAGTGGTGCCTATAATGCTCTCAAGCCAAAAAGTTCAGCAACTTCGAACCAAGGATATCCACTATGTAAAGGTGCATTGGAGAAGCCAAAATGTGGAGGAAATTACTTGGGAAGAAGAGAGCGCGATGAGGAAGGAGTACCCTAACCTTTTTGACGATCAAGGTACGTTCAAATTTCGAGGCCAAAATTTCTTTTAAGGGTGGGGGAGTTGTAGTACCTACATGCAAATTTCGGGACGAAATTTCTTTAAAGGGTGGTGGAGTTGTAAGACCCGCACTCACGAAAACCCGGTCTAACCTTGGTTTTGTATCGTGACGGTCTTTCGATCATCACCGAGCCAGGACGGGGCAAGCGGATAACAAACAGTGCATGAAATCGGACCGAGTCGACCAATTATACCTGATTTTAGGTATACCGGTCGATGGTACCGGATGATGGTACCGGTCGACCGGTTTGGCCTGCACAGCTATGTGCGGGAATTTGGAAATTGGTCTCTGCGGGTCCCGCTTTCCTGATTTCGAATCCTAGAAGTTTCCTAATCCTAGTAGGGTTACTAAACCCTATTTCTAGCCTATAAATACACCCTTAAACCCCTCAAATCCTTTCCATTGTCTCTCACAAACCCTAGAGAAGAGAAAGAGCTTGGAAAGGAGAAGGAGCTAGGAAGAAGAAGGAGGTGCCGCCATTACCGTTTGACGAAGCTCACGCTATGCCTGTCAACGGTAAGTGTTTGAATCCCTCTTCTTACCCTATGTTAGTTGTGTGGGTGGATCAATACCATGCAAAGTAGGTATTGATCTAAAACCCTAAATTGGCCAATAAACCCTAAGTTGCCGTCAAACCCTAGATTTGAGTTTCGAGATGATATTTATCGAAACGAGACTTGAATGAGTTGGGGATAACTCTAACTCAAAGCCTAGACTTAGAATGGATAGGAGAAACCCTGAGAATCCATGGAGGATGATCGACGGCAGTCGAAAAACCCATGTATGGTCTTCCGGAGACATACCGGTCGACTATACCGGTTGCACATAGTGCGACCGGTATGTTGCGACCGCTACCTCTCGGGAGGTTATCTGTGGGGGACCGGCTGACCATACCGGTCGCCAGTCTTTCCCACAGAGCTGCGACCGGTACATGCCACCGGTCAGCTCTGTGAGGGCAGTTTGTGATCTCTGTTGGTTTTCGACCAACATGAAACCCTAAAGAATATATTCTAATGAAACCCTAATATTATGTAGGACGCTGTGACTTATCGTTTGGATCTTGCGACGTGGAGCAAGTAATCGAACGAGCGTCAGGTAAGGGAATCTGACCTAAACCTAATAATTAATGGACAGTAAATCGTTGTTAATCATTGAATATCTATGATGTGATGTTTGTGCATATTCACATGCCATCCTTTACTTTCAGTTATTATTATTACTGTTCATGCATTCATAGGATGTGATTGTTTTCGTTGGTGTGTGGAGTGGGGCATGGGCCTGGGATCGCTCTTCACACTGGCACCTTTTGTAGTATTTTGTCTTAACATGCTTGGTACGGGTGGGGTATCAGGGGAAGATCGTGGTACGGTGGTCTCCGATATTGATGTTGTCCCGGCCATCGTTGGGTGGTACTGAGGATTCCGAGTCGACGCTGGCTTGTCCACGATGCTTTAGCTCTATCTCTATGCCGTAGGGAGTTATGTTGGGATAGGGTCTACCTGCGTATTGTTTCTATCCTAGTGGGTTAGTTGCGGATAGGGTATCAGGGGGAGGTGAGGTTTTGGTGGTCTCCGACCCGGCCTGCACGCTCTAGCTCTATCTCTATGTCGTAGACGGCTGTGTCGGGGAGGTGCTGGGTATACCTTAGCTCTATCTCTATTCCATGATGGGTGCATGTGGGTTGGTGGTAGTGTGATTCTTGTGCGACGCCACACACTCGTGTATAGAGGTGCGGGGGCCACCAAACCTTTCTATAGCACATTGCAAACTTAAAACCAGACCACAACATAAAATTGATTGTTACTCATGCATAATCTTGTGAAACTGTCTGATTGTCTTACTGAGCTGTGTTGTGTGCTCACCCTTTGTATATACATTGTTTTAGATCTGGATGCAGGTTATACTGTGGACGACTACGTGAACGCTCCGGCGTATGGTGGTGTTGCGGCGTTGGACGTACAGGCAGGAGAGGACGAGCATGATGCTTCATGCGAGTGCCCTTTCTGCGTGTACCTGTGATTTGTTTTATTTATTTATTTCAGTTATTTTGTTTGTTATTAAGAGATGTAACAGATTATTATTTTATCTTTGAATTTGAATAATGGGATATTTATTTAAATTATCAATAGATACTCAATTCATTCTATTTAAAGTCTTCCGCTGTATATTTATATTCTGATTGTGGTTATGTGTAATTGGTTTGTATGGGTGGACACGGCCTATTCGAGATCCTGGTGTGAACCGTTGGTTCGATGACGGTTCACTCATACCGTTCTGGTTGGATCAGAATTGGGGTGTGACATTACTTTTCCTTATACTACAGAGTAACTGTCCGGGTTGTGGACTGTACTCTTCTTTAGATATACATTTACTCTTTGTTTCACTCTCATTGTATGTCAACTCGTTTCTCCTTTTTAATAGATGTATTATTCTCTTTTGAAATTTGGTCTCAACATCACTTGTGCTTATAATGTGTTAATATTACTGTTTTTATTTTATCCTATCTCAGTTTACTATTGCTGTGAATGTATGATAGTTCAGCGGGCAAGGCCTGAGATGCTCTGATACCAAGTTGTCACACCCCAATTCTGCACATTTCAGAATGGTGTGATGAACCGCTAAATAACCAACGGTTCAACCAGGATCTCAAATAGGCTATCCCCACGTTACCTGAACCTTCATATACTCACCATCATAATCAGAGTAAATACACAATAGCGGAAGTCTTATAAATAAATGAACTGAGAACTAAAATGATATCCATAAATAATAGCAAATTATTCTGTGTTTAACTGAGACATAAATATTTAAGTACGAAATACATGTCTTATAAATCCAATAAAGAAACCTATAAAAATATCTAGTCAAATACACACGAGTTGCACTCGCAAGAGGAGTCGTGTGTATCATCTTCAGCTCCAGCATCCATGGCTGCTACATTCCCGTACGCAGACGCGCTCATAAAATCTTCAACTGTATAACCTGCATCATCAACTAAAAATATTCGACGTCGAGGGGTGAGCACACAACACGGCTCAGTGAGTAGCCAAAACAATGCAACATTACATATGCATGCAAAAATCAATTTATATCTTTGGTCTTGGTTTATAGTTTGCAATGCGCAATAGAAAGGTTGGGTGGTCAAAGGTAAACGTTTATTGACACCGCCTCTATACACAGGGTGTGGAAGCCCGCCCGAAGGTTAACGTTTATCGTCGTCCCCATCCACCCTACCATAACATTATACAACAAAGGTTAACGTTTATTGCTATATAATGCTATACTAACACGTAAGCCCCTGTTAGCGAGGGCTTGCAAAGTAGGCTCGCTACTAACCAATCCTAATGCCAAACAGTGTATCCAAGGCCTCACCCCAGCATCCCTCAGAATGCCCATAGTGATAGAGCTAAGGCCCCCCGGTAGAGTCAGAGACTACAAGGACCGAGACCACCTCCCCTGATACTCTATGACATAATAGTTCTGCTAAAGTAATGGCGATACGACGATGTCAATGCACAAGACTTGAGTTAGAGATAGAGCTAAAGTGCTGAGACTCGCCAAAGGTTAACGTTTATTGATGTTCTCATCACACCTCCCCTGATACTCGCTCGCATCAAGCACATCAACCACACACATACAAGCACATGCCTATTCCTATCATCATCATCATCATCATGTTATAAACAATAAAGTAAATATGCATGAACAAGTAATAGAAATATTGGATGGCATGCTGTATGCACATTACAACATATTCGCATAGATTCAAACATAGCATAGGACTCAAGAAATAGAAAAATAGTTTATCATTAACCGATTAGTTTGGGGTTAAGGTTCCTCACCTTAGGTTGCTATAAAATACTTTTTCAAGCTTTAAAATCACCGTTATAACTTTATTATATAGCTAGCAAACCTAACAAAGTCGATAGAATTTAATTAGAATTAATTCAGAATTTAAAACCATTCTGTCAACTGAGGGTCGATGCTAGGGTCGATGCTAGGGTGGATGGGTCTATCGACCCTCCCTCCATTCTGAACTTCCCAAATGCTGAGGGTCGATGGTCAGAAACACCTAGGGTCGGATGGTCTATCGACCCTCGGTGCGACCCTCGATGCACTCTGGTCCAATTTCCACTTTTAATCCATTCTTCGTGTTTGGGGTCCTATGGCTTGCTTCCTACATTCATTCAACAGTCATTCCATGGTCTAGAACCATGTATAATCCATCTAAATAGTTTTTATGCATCCTCCTATGGTTTTCCATGAAAACCTAACCATGGATGGCTGGTTTGGGTTTCTCCAAGATCACATTCTCATCAATAACTATCCTAAGGTCTGTAAAAACTCATAGAATTAGTATCCATACCTGAGAAGATTAATCTTTCTCTGTAACTCTTCTCCTTTTTGCTAAGTCTTCCTCCTTGTCTCCTTTCTTCCACTTTTCCTTCTTCTCTCTTTCTCTCAATTCAATTAGGGTTGTGAAAGGAGTGAAATTGGCTTAGGAACGTCCTTTAAATAGACTAGGAATGTCCTATAATAGTCCCATTGAGATTTGGAAAGAATCCCAACCAAAAATTAGGAAATTTCCTAATTTCAGTTTCGTCAGAAACCGAGGGGTCGATGGGAGGGTCGATGATCCCGTTGACCCTAGGGTCTTAAGCTGTCCGACCCTCCCTTCAAAATTGAGGGTCTGACTTTCTGTTTTGGGAGGTCCGACCCTGCTTAGCTGGGTGTGCGACCCTCCCCTAAAATTAAGTATTTTTGGGTCAATTTTATACCTAGGATCTCAATCTCCTTCATGCCCTTGGTCCATTTGACTCGACCATGATGGGTAAACCTGGTTCAAGGTGGTAAGACCAGGTTAGTTTGACACGGGTCTTACAACTATCCTTCTCTGTAGAAGGGGCAAAGGTAAGGAATCTAGTCCTATAGATGGAGGTTGGTTAGGATTGATCTCCTAACAACGAGTTGATGACCTAAACCTAATGTTATGATTGAGATCATGAAATTTCTCAATTAATCTCAAAGAGAAACCATAGAAATAGGTTAGGAGTAAATTATTGATGGAAAACCCATGAATGAGGCCATAGAACGACCCTAGGAGGTGTTCAAGTAATGAGCTAGGTGTTAGACTGAGCAAGACCTTAAAACGTAACCAGTAAGTTGTGTGGTGGCATCAGTGGTCAACTGCAGAGTGACCAGTGAGCCACTACAGACTCTCAGGAAGTTTACATAGGGTGGTATGGTTGCATCAGTGGAAGCATAATGTGCAACCACACAGTCGACCACCCAATTTTAAAAAGTCTATTTTGAGGCCAAACTCGATGTTAAACTATTGTAACCTAATATTCTCAAGCTCTTATCTAAATTCATCAATTGTCTGGGTTGTCTACTAGTACAAATTATTTTTCAAAGCTTGGAATAGAGTTAATACTACAATCTAAGGTAAGGAAACAAGACCTAAATTAACTGGATAAAAACAAGCTAAATTTTCTTTCATTTTATCCAATGCTATGAATTGATACCATGCTTGTAAGATTATAATGTGCATTTCACTATGAGGACAAAATACGTCTCTCTTCCACCCATCTCCGATGAACGAAAAAAATTATTTGGAGTCGTCACCTAGATTAAGGTCTAGGACCTATAAAAATGTAGTATCATCATAAGAAAAGACTTTTATTGACTCATTTGATCCAATATATTGGCTTTGATCTATCAGAGAATGGGTAAGCATTCAATGTACAGTTTGGGAAGGTGTTAGCCACCTAAAGCTGCCCGATCCGAAAATCAGCCTCCTATGTGATTTTACTTTCCTTAAACTCTATGGTCTGACTGTTCATGGTCAATGGATGATAACTAGGGTTCATGGGGGATCTTATGCCAAGTTGCTAACTTCTTCTAACCTAGGTTTAGCCAAACATGGTCTCAAAGATAAATAAACAAGCAAAGTAATATACAGTGAACCAAACCAAAAACTTTTTGGTGATGGACTGAAATTGAGACATCCTAGACATCTCAATTTTCCTATGTATTCCAATCCTAGAAATCAAGTCCATAATGTAGTTCGAATGGAATGTGATTAAGGTTTATGGATGTGGTTTATGATTAAGCTTTCTTAGATTCAATTGTTCAAGTTGAAGTTTATGCTTGATGATGATTGAGATTGAATCTAGAGATTGCCTATGTGGATCAAAGTGAGTATGGATATGGATATGGATATAGATATGGAGGACCTAAGGATTCTAAGATGTGGTACCGTACTTGGAGAGGTCCTCCAAGTTGCCTACATATTTCAGAGGTCCTAAAAATTAGGTACAACGTAGTTCGTTGTGATGGGTTGATACTCTCAAGGAGCAAAGTGAGGCAAATACTCTCAAGGAGCATACTCTCAAGGAGCAAGGATATGATACTCTCAAGAAGGAAATGGGTAAATACTCTCAAGGAGCAAAGGGTTTAATACTCTCAAGGAGCAAGGGGTTGGATACTCTCAAGGAGCAAAGGGTGATACTCTCAAGGAGCAAAGGGTTTGATACTCTCAAGGAGAAAGGGGTTTAATACTCTCAAGGAGCAAAAGGTTTGATACTCTCAAGGAGCAAAGGGTTTAATACTCTCAAGGAGCAAAGGATTTAATACTCTCAAGGAGAAAATGGTTTAATACTCTCAAGGAGCAAAAGGCTTGATACTCTCAAGGAGCAAAGACGTGAGTCCGTATTTGGGAATCTCTCCAAATTGCCTACGTATCTTAGGGTGCTACCCTAAGAATCAGGATTCACATAGTTTGAAATGTGGATTCAATTCATTCATGTATTCATTCAAGATTAGGGTGTGGAACCTAAATGCTCTATGGTTCGATTCACATCACACCTATCTAATTCTCTGTACCCTAGGAGAGATGAGCTAAGGGTAGGGATTGTCCTAAAGCTACCCTTGACCTAAAACCCTAATTTGGCATTTGTTGGGCTAAGCTCCATATCTCTTGATTAAAATTTATCATTTTCATTCTTACCCTTCCCGTGAATATGGATGCCTACATGCACGTCCCCACACCTAATATGTCTTCTAGGTGTATAGATATGGCAGTTCGACTAAGGTGTTGCAGAAATTAAGTTATTGCCAACAATAGAAAATATTCAAGTATGGCAAGAAATAGCATATATCATCTCAAATATAGCAATAAAGCAAGTGAATTAATATAGCAGCAAGTGAGAGCATTGATCAAGCATCAATCATCAATGTGACCAAGATCATATTTGATTGAATACTCAGATTTGATGTAATCGATCATCATCAATGTAATCAAGATCATATTTGATCGATGGTTTAGATTCAATTAAAACATTTATGAGGTCAATCCAACCGTTCAAATTCAATTAAATCACTTAAAAAGGTAATCCAACGGTTCAAATCACTCAAGATGATAATCTATCCATTCAAATCAATCATCAAGACAATCTAATGGTCCAGATTCATTTATATCACTCATGATCAATCCAATGGTTCAGATTCAAATAAGATTCTCATGATCAAGATTTAATGGTCTTAAATTCTTTTAAGGCACAATATGATGGAAATGTAACGGTTTAAATCATGCCTACAAGGTCAGACTATGAAAACTAGTCAGACTGATTTTTAAATTCGAACCAGTCATGGAAAAATAATCATAAGATATTCTTCAATTATGCAAAAAATTATTTGATAACTTGGTTGTCTTCCAGATTCATGTGGCTACCTTTTCCTTCAAAGAATTGATGTCTAAAAAAAGTCTCTACAAGACACTTATGCATAGATTTTCATGATTTTTTACTGCAATCAATAGATTCTATAGACCTTTTGATAAGTGTATAATTTTATATTTTTTATTCCTTTTGCATTATGATTTTTAGGGTGTTTTATACCTTATTGAGCTTTAATAGAATTTATTTTATGAGTTTGGTATATTTTAGAAATCTTGTTAATTAATTAATAAAAGATGAAAAAATTCTAGCACTCTTAATAATAACGTTTTGAATTTCATGTAGGATTCTGACATGGAAAGAGTTCGTTTGGGCTTCCAAATGTGGTTTTAAAATCTAATCTGGAAAATTGATCCAAATCTAAACCAGAGAAGGAAGGTTGCTACACACGGAAGGTTCATTATTGGAAGGTCTTGATTGATTATTGGAAATCTTGAGGAGAATATACACAACTATGGAATCTTACAAAATTTGGTAGATTTGGGGGTGAAAATTGTTTAATAATGGAATGATTTTCTTCTAATCTAGGAAAGAAGATTTTGTTTAATTTTTATTTCCATGTAATAAGGTTGTCAAATCTAGGCATACCAATTTTAGTCTTGTATTTTGGCTATTTGAACAATGTAAAGCCTATGTAAAGAGCATTCAAGAGTGATTGAGAAAGAAGACAATGGTTGAAGAACAACTCTCTTTCTTTTGTATTCTTGAAGAAGTCATGTGTGGCTAACTTTCTTATCTTTGGTTAGACGGAGCTGAAGCCATCATTGTAAACTTGTGAGACTTGTTTTTATTTATTGATTTTTAATTGAATATTTATTTTTCTTCCAATTTATGTGTATAATGATTGATGAATGGGTTGATTAGGAGTACTACTAATTGATTTATTTATTTAATCAATTGTTATATTAGAATTGAATTGCTATCAATTGATTCTATGTCAGTGGCAATGGGGATTGATGTTAATGGACAAGTTAATGTTATATTCCTAGGAGAAATCAGATTAAAAAAATTAAACCACGCTGGTGTGTGCTTAACGTTTAATTTCAATCGTCTTTTCAATTGTTATTGTTATTCCTGAATCAAATCGAGAGCCTAGTCTTGAGATTGATTTAAGAGTAAGGGTGCTATTAATAAGCTATCTTTTAATAGATCAATCTTAAGAAAAGACTAAGGATTTTAGGCCTAGTCCTAATTTTCTTGATTGATTATTCAATTGGAATTGATTATCCTTTATGTCGATGAACAAGTTTATTGATTTTAGGCCTAGGTTAATTAAACATTTTAATCTTGATCATACAATCATTGTGGGTTTGGCCCTTACTTGCTACTATCTACGTTTCAATGTAAGGTAATTTAATTTGAGCGCTCGACACGCATCACCTTTGCCAAAACATGCATTTGGGGCTTCATACATATTCAAATTAAGCTCAAAATACATCCTCTAAAAGAGGACTCAGAGACCTAGATTTTGTCTCAAGAAGGAAAATCCTAACAGGGAACCAAAGTGGGTCAGATATGCACCACAAGTGCAGGCATGTGCACTGGTCAAGTCTATTCCAGATTCTAACTAGCTGCACCATAAATTCTATATAAACTCAACCACTCATTGAAAATAGAATTTAGGCATATGGTCATGTAGCTAACTGATAGATTTAACACTTCATTAAAAAATTTATTCAAACAGAAACCCTCAAAGCTCAAACATCACATCTCAGTCATGCAATTCAGTGTGTTCTAACTGACCCTAAAACAAACCATGATGCACTTCAAAAATCATATAAAATCTATAAAAAAATCACAAAAATCCAAATCCAGTGCCCAATTTTTCATGACTTCATATCTATAACTTTTTTTAAAAGAAGGATTATCAAATTATGGCCGTAAATTCTATTTTTAGAGCTTTTCCAGTGAGGGTATGCACTGTACCCAAGAAGGATAGTAGCATCGTTGGGGCTTTTTTATCTTGACTTTCTCAACTCCAAAAGAGTCAAAATTTATATGAAAACTTTCTAACATATGTATGAGTATCTCATAAAAATTTTGGGTTCAAAATTCATCAAAATCTATATGAGATGCATGTCCCAAAATCGGATTTCAGATCTAGAAAGAATTTCCAGATCTGAAATCCAACTTGTGAAAAACATTAGAATACTCAAAAGTCATCATATGAAATTCAATATTTCTCCATTGAGTACTTTAAACATATTCTAATGCATAGAAAAATATCAAACATGGGCATTTTAGCATCAATATGCATGCAATATAACATCTCTAATCATGATTTATCAAAAAATAGGCATATCCAAGCAAGTTTCGACATGTTAGCATCATGGAATCATATCAAAACCAAAGTTTTGGTTACAGTAATGGGTGAGGGGCCATGAATTGTAGGTATGTACTAGAAAATAACAATGGAGAATGGACTTACATCTTTGCAAAGAGTTCCCTCTCTCTTAGCTTCTCCTTCTTCCTTTTATTCTTTTCTTTCCCTTCTTCTTCCTTTTCTTCGGCTTCTTTATTTCTTCTTGTCTCTCTGCCTTTCTCTTTTTCTCCCTCCCTTTCTCTTTTTTCTCTCCTCTCTCTCCCTTTCTCTTTCTCTCCCTCCCTTTCTCTTTTTTTCTCTCCTCCCCTCTCTCATTTTTTTCTCTTCTTTTAGAATCCTCTCTTGTGCTCTCTTTTCTCACGTTCTCCTTTTCTCTGATTTCCTTCCTTTTCATTCCTTCTTTTTTCTTTCCTTTTGTTTTTTTTTTGTGTCGGCTTGAGTCACCACCAACCCTTCTCCTTTTCTCCTTTTTTTTCTCTTTTTAAAGCCCCACGACTCTCTCTCTCCTCTTCTTCCCTTTTATTTTTCTTTCCATTTTTTTCTTTCCTTTTGTGTACGGCTATCTCTCTCCTCTTCTTCCCTTTTATTTTCATTCCATTTTTTCTTTCCTTTTGTCCTACGATTCTCTCCCTCTTGATTTCTTTCCTTTATTTTCTTTCCTTAATATCGGGTCTCTCCCCTTCTCTTAATTGATCCTCCCTCAGCTAGCTTCTCCATATATATACAATATTATGTATTATATAATCATACATAATATAATATATGGTATGATATATATATATATATACCACCATGCATATATGATACCGCATATATACTACCATGCATAGTATAATGTACATACACACGTATGCATAATGTGGACTGATTGGGTTTAGACTGGACTGGTCAGGTCCAACTTGGGTTAACTGGGTTAAACTGATATGGGTTAAGCTGGATTGGGTCAAGATTGGTTTTTTTTCTCTCTATCATTTCATGGGCTATTTTCGTTGTTATTCCGCATGAAATCTTTCGACAGCCTCTACCCTAAATTTTCTAGGTTCACTTTGTAGAACACTAAAAATGAGAAATATTGGAGCTTGAATCACCTCATTTGGATATAAAATGGCTGACTTATGAATTTTTGAAATTTAAATAGGCCAATTCATGATAATTGGGCTTGCAAGTCTGCATAGGATGCCTCGGAGACCTCTGCCTAAAATCCTTTATGTTCACTTTGTATAACACCAAAAATGAGGAATAATGGTGCTGGAATCACCTGACTTGGACATCGGATAATAAAATTATGAGGAATTGAAGTTTACACAGGCATATCGACTTGCAGCTCTGCATGAGATCCCTCGGAGACATCTATCCCAAATTCTCCACTTTTAATTTGTAGAGCACCAAAATGAGGAATAATGATACTGGAATCACCTCATTTGGACGTTGGATGAGAAAAATATGAGAATATGAAGTTTAAATAATTAAACTTAGGATAATTTGCATGAAAGCCCTTGAATAATTATTATTATTTTTAGAAAATACCCTTATTCTTATTTTCGGACTAAAATTACCATATCTTTTTCATTTCATATCAGAATTGAACGATTCTGGTCTCATTTCGAAGGTATTTTCAAGACCTCCGCATCCATGCAGGTTGCAGCCCATGTCCTTACTATGGGGCCCATCAAAAACCATCTCAAAGTAGCAGTCAAAATCCAAATCTCACATTGAGATCCACCAACTTGCCATATGTATTCACTTAGACTTCTGGATACTAGGGATCATCTCAGTTATTCTCAAAACATTAGAGAGAGCATGTTGGGACTGACCGACTATCATTTTTTAGAGAATTTTCCTCACCTCCCCTGTACTTTTCCAAACTTTCTCTCACCTCTCCCACTTTGCTACTTACTCTCTAGTAAGACTTTGTTCAACTAGGGATGGCAAAAATGCGGTGCTTACAGATACCCCTCTATAGTCGAGATTGTATCAATTGAGGGTAAAGATAAGAGAACCACATTTTTGCCTCTCATATTGACAAAAATTCAAAGAGGTAAGATCATTAAACCACTCAATATTCATGCATATACCATGGCAAATATAGTAACATCAGGACTAGCAACCATCATCACACAAATCGTGTACATTCAAAACAAATGACTCTGTTAGTATGCATACTCCAAATGAAATTTGGGAGGATAAATAGAAATTGAAATGGTTCTCACTGGGTCATAAACATTATCTGATTTCATAGCTTTAAAGAAAATGACTGATCAAAACACTAAATGAGTGTTCAAACACATCTGGATAATCCTAAAGAATCCTTTGAAGAGTCCGCTTATACCATCCACTAGCAATAGCCTCAACCAAATCATGGTCTAATTATTTAAGTGCTTCAAAACATGTTCCCTTCTTGTTGATATTTCTCAATGCGCCCTATTGATGGAATAGCCTTGCAGGTAAATAAAATGAAGTGCGTGTCAAATCCATGATCTGAACATCTACACTGCCTGGGGTGTTTGTGATAACTTTCTCTGCATTCCACCAACTACAGTTCCATCTGATGCTTGAAATGGTCATTTGCTTAAGACGTGATAGCCAATCTGTGTCAACTTGATATACAGTAAGGTTTGCCCTCTTTACTAGATGATGATGATTAAGAATTGGTGCTCCGAGTTCCTCTACCAGACCCAACCTTTAAACTAACCAGATTTGAAGCAAGTATAACGATCCATTGAACTTCTGTAAACGATACCTACCTTGGAGATTTGCTGCAAGATCCACTCCCCTCAGAGTCTCTGCTAACACAGTAGGTATGATATCTCCTTGACGCTCTGCATGTCCGATGAGATCAATAATGATAGGTGATCCTGTAACTTCTTGACTCAGCAGTAATGTTCGAGCAATGATGCAATATAGATAGACTCGTCTCCTCCATGTTTTTGCTTCATCACCTTCAAGCTCTTTCCATGCATAGGTGTCTATCATGGGTTGCAATTTCAATCTCTGATCTTGTACAAACAATCTTGCTTCTTCTTCATTCCAGTTGAAGAAGTTTCTTATTCTCTGCTTATAATCTCTCTTAGGGGATGGTCTGAACATCTTTCTTTTTGGTGGATAAAGGAGACATGCTCTGAATTCTTCAATAGTAGGGCACAATTAGGCTTCACAAAACCTAAATACATGAGCTATTGGATCCCAGCACTGAATAGTAGCTTTTAGTAAACTTGGGCACAATTTTACTGTCATCATTTGGAGGAGGACATCCAAGTGAATCTTTTTTAAGAATGGATGATTTTCAGTGAATTCCATATGCCAACTCCAATTCTTTAATGCTCTATTCTTCTTCACCATGTTGTTTGACGAGTACAAGCTCTAGAGTGCTCACCAAAGTTAACCTGTAGAAGATCCTGACCTGCAACAGAATTAGTAGGGAAATCATTAGAACTTTCTTACACTGAATTATTAGACACATTGAAAACCTTAATGAGTTGTGCATGAAAAATGTGCATATGCATGACCTTGTCTGGCCCTAAGTTTCTAAGTCAAAGATAGATGAGCGAGGATGAAGGCCAAACTCGGCTGATAAAAAGCTATCCAGATGAGTTTCCCATCAGCTTTTGGTTATTTATGTAAAATGGTCGATCCCTCCAAAGAGATACCATTTTATGGGCTTGAGAAGGAAGGGCTCTTTGGACACCGTTGAATGTAATGAACGACAAACAAGAATTCCATCCAGATTTATCATTATCATTATTTTTAGATTGACATGCCCACTAGGGTCGATATCAAAAGATGTGAAAGATGGGCTCAATGTGCGACTCTTGGGAAATCTGTTGGATAGATGAACGGATGAAAGAGCTTAGCCAGAAAGAAGGAAGTTTTTCCTTTAATTATGATGAGATGATGAAACCATTCCTAAGTGGTGGGATGTAGTAACCTCTTTGGAGAATTTGACCCAATCTATGGTAAAGTCCTCTAAATGTTGTTTCATTGTCAGCTTTCGTGAGTAAAAAGAGCAACTGCACTCTCCACGATTTCTTTTCTTTTTTTTTTTTTGGAAGAGTGCAGAGGCTAGACATGTTCACCTAATCAAGGTTGGTCAGGTATTGTAACTCTTCACCATCCAGATCTGTCAATCGAACTGCCTTTCCAGGTAGGATTTCTTTCACTATAAATGGTCCACTCCAGTTTGGATGCAATTTATCCCTGAGGTCATGGATAGGTGCTCTTTGCTCCTTCAATACTAGATCTCCCACTACCAAGTGATGAATATGGACTTTCTTATTAAAAGTGGTGGCCATTCTTTGTTGGTACTTCTTTGCATTGTCAGCCGCTTTCATTCTCCTTTCATCAATAAGATTCAACTCTTCATAATGGGATCGGAGCCATTCAGCTTCAGGGATTTTGGACTCCATTAGGATTCTCAGTGATGGCACTTTCATTTCTATTGAAAGTACTACTTCCATACCATATACTAAAGAGTAAGACGTTGCTCCAGTAGGTGTCCTTATAGAAGTCCTATATACCCATAATGCATATGGTAGCCTGTCTGCCCAGTCACTATGAGTTTCTACCATTTTCTGGAGGATGACCTTGACATTCAAGTTGGCAGCCTCTACTTCTCCATTTGTCTGTAGACGATAAGGGGAAGAACAGTGCCTTTGGATGTTAAACTTCTTACACAGCTCTTGTACCTTCCCTCTGAAGTGTTGACCTTGATCTGAGATTAAAGCATGAGACATCCCATGCCGATAGATGAGACGCTCTTGGAGGAACTTGGCTACCTTATTCGCCATGAGTTTAGCATATGACTGAGCTTCTACCCACTTAGTAAAATAGTCGATGGCTACTAAGATGAACTCATGTCCATTTGATGCTTTTGGATTAATCTTTTCGATCACATCTATACCCTAAGTTGAGAATGCCAAGGTGAACTGAGAGTGTGCAATTATGTAGGTGGTACATGTATCAGGTTGGCAAAGATCTGGCATTTATGGCACTTCTTCACGAACTCTACGCAATTTGTTTCCATCGTGTTCCAATAGTACCCTATTCTCAGGATTTTCTTTGCAAGCATCATAACATTCATGTGTGGTCCGTAAACTCCTTGATGTATTTGTTCAATGAGGGTTTGTGCTTGCTTTTCAACAATACAGACCAGTTTTACCCCATCATATGATCTCTTGTATAGGATATCTTCATAGAGGACAAACTGTGAAGCATATCGTCTCAGTGTCTTATTCTCTCCTATTGTAGCATCTGTAGGATATTGCCTTCCTTAATAAAGTCCATTATGGGTGAAAACAAAGGTCTTCCATCAACAGTCAATGCATCAACTTCTGCATATGCCGGTTGCCTTCTTCTTTCTATCATCAAGGGTCCTGTGCGTTCGACAGGACCACCACCGATCATTGAAGCCAAGGTGGCCAATGCGTCAGCATATTTGTTTGTGTCCCTTGGGGAATAGTTGAACAATATCTCTATGAAGCTCTGAGCCAGACTAATTGCATGCTGCTAATAAGGTCTCAATTTTTCATCCTTGATTTTCTAATCTCCTCTGACTTTGTAGAAGATGATGGACGAATCCCCATACACTTTCAACTTCTTGATGCCTATTGCAAGTGCACCTTTGAGCCCCATGACGTAATTTTCATATTCTACAGTATTGTTTGTATACTTGAACTCTAATCGGAGTGAGAATGGTACGAATTCCCTTTCTGGATCTATAAGTAATACCCAGCTCTCTATGGTTGGCGGCTCCGTCAAAGAACATCATCCATGTATCTTCTTTCTTTTCCTCTTCAGCCATGTGAACCTCCTCATCGGGGAATATATCTTCCAAGTTTTTGAGATTTTCCCTAACTGGGTGAGCAAACAGATGCTCTGCAATTGCACTTCCCTTAATGGATTTTTGTGTGACATATGTGATATCAAATTTAGAAAACAATAGTAACCATCGAGAAAGTCTTCCAATCAACGTTGGCTTCTCAAATAGGTACTTCAATGGGTCCATCCTTGAAATGAGTATGGCAGGGTACGATAACATGTAATGTCTCAACCTTTTAGTTACCCAGACTAGAGCTGCACATGTCTTCTCCAAGGGTGTATAGTTTAACTTGTAGCCTACAAATTTCTTGCTCAAGTAATATATTGCTTTTTCTGTTGGTCCATCGTCAACATGTTGGGCTATCATCGATCCCATGGAATCTTCTAACACTGATAAGTAAAGAAGCAATGGCCTTCTAGGAATAGGTGGAGCCAACACTAGTGGATTTAATAGGTAAGTCTTGATCTTGTCAAAAGCCAACTGACACTGAGGGTTCCACTCCTTGGGTTGATTCTTCCTTAATAACTTGAAGATCGGATCGCATGTTTCCGTGAGGTGTGCGATAAATCAATTGATGTACTGGAGCCTTTCCAGAAAACTTCTTATCTGTCCTCTGTGGTTACCATCTTCTATGACTCCTTTCTTCTGCCTTTATTGGACTCCTGCCACTACTCCTATATTTTCTCCTCTTGAGCCTCTAAAATGCATCAACGGCTCTCCTCTGTTTTTCCTCTATTTTTCCTCTGTCAGTTTCAGATCTTGGTCTATAGGAACATACACCAATCCAAATCTGTACTCATTGATCAAAACAGACAACATGTTGACATCACCCTGTTGGTTGGAACCGAGGCCCATACCTAGAAAGTAAGACATGTTAAGTAATTGATGAAGTGAAAATGACAAATGCGTACCTAGGGGATTTGGTTCTGCAGTTGCCATGATGTTGCTAATGTGGAATCCTCCGAGACTGATATCTTGTGGCTGACTTCTTCTATCCCTTTATCCTTCTGTCCTGATGCTAACACATTTACAACTGCGAGTCTGCATAAACTGTAACAGTAGTGCTGTTATGGATGAATTTAACCTTCTGATGCAAACTTGATGCCACTGCGTCTGCCAAGTGTATCCATGGTCTACCCAGAAGTACACTGAAGGATGATGGTATATCCATAACTTGAAACTCAGTCAGAAACTCTGCAGGTCCAACCTATATTGGGACAGTAAACACACCCAAAATGGCCCTCTTAGAATTGTCATTTGCCTTTATGGTCATGTCAGAAGGCTTGAGCTTAGATTCACAAAATCCTAGATGCTTGAAAGTGGAAAAAGGGAACACATTTAGTGCCGACCCATTGTTAATCAGTACTTGAAATATACTCTTATCCCGGCATCCGATAGTAATGTATAAAGGATGGATATGATTCTTACCTTCTAGGGGAAGATCTTCATCTCCAAAGACTATGGAATTAACCGCATACTTACCCCAATCAAGTTTGCTAATTCATCACAATCAGTCGAGGTCGGGACTTGAATACTTCCTAAAGACTTTAGGACTGCATCTCTATGAGTTTTAGAGGCCATCAGTAACCCCCATATGGAAACATTAGCTTTGGTCTTTTGGAGCTGCTTTAACATAGGATTTTGTGGTTCTAGTTGACTAGTCTGACTTTTATCTTTCTCTCTCATCAATTGGGCCGGATTCTCCACTGTCAAGTGTGCCGGCTTAAAATTCTTCCTTGTTCATGTTTCTGCTATCTCTTCTTCATCTTCAGAGAACACCACTTCTATTTCTGCAAAATTTTTGTTCAATTGTGCCACATCTGATTCTTCTTCTGGTAGGTATATGATAAGTGGTTCTTCAGTTTCTGTCTCTACTACAGAGTACTTAGAATATTTTGGGAATGTTACTTCCATCTCATCAGATTGGTAGCCAATATAGAATATTTCAGGCTCGTCATCAGATTGATAGGCAATGAGGGGCTCTTCAGATTCTATTTTTGCTACTACTAGCTGAGAAATTTTGGGGAAATACACATCATACTCGCATTTGACTTCTTAGGTGGAGACCATGTTTACCTCGCCACCAGGTGTGACGCTTCCTTCAGCTTAGACCACTTGAGTTGGAATATCCTTGTCCGAAGATGTCACACCCCAATTCCGAATGAACCAGAAGTGTGAGTGAACCACCACTAAACCAATGGTTTATACCAGGATCTCAATAAGACCGTCTCCACTAATACAAACCATTGCACATAACCATAATTAGAATACAATTAAATACAGCGAAAGTCTTAATAATAATAAACTGAGTACTTCTATTGATAAATAAATAAATTATCCAATTATTCAAAATACCAAAACGTAAATAAATAGCTTTACCTCATTTATAAAATCCAACTGAAATAAAATAGTCAAATCATCCATATCCTAGAGGTACACGTACTTATGAAAGCCTGAGTTATATTGGACCAGGAATGTATTTAGGATGGGTTCAAGTTCATCAACCATCTATGGGCTCCTCCCGTTAGTGAAAATTAGAATGCATATACTAACTTTTCATCTGAGATCCCTTGTCCTTGCTTGAGTAATCCAGTAAATGATCTCATATGGGTTTTGGGATCTCCTGACCCATCAAATTTCTCTATCGTCCACTTGAACTTAGGGGGTAATTTCACTTCTGGAAAGAAACACAGTCCTTTAGCATCTATAATTTGACTTTCTACAGCTTTTAAACCCCTCAGAATTTTCTCCATCTGACTCAGCCTATCCCCGCCTATCCCTGTATGGGCCTTCTTCTTCCCTTGGTTTCTAGGTTACAGGAGCCCTCTGAATAATTGGTTTCTTTTGGTATACAACACCCTCTATATCTTCAAATGCCAGATTTGTGAAAAATTATGGCATTGTTTGGTTAGGGGTACCCATTCCTTGTGGGGGTATCACATTCATCCTTTTAGAGGTCGACCCTTGGGCCTGCACTTGCAATTGTAGGTCCTTTATCGTGGCAACTATCATTCCCATGGTCTCCTCCATCTTCTCCATCCTGGACTCAGTAGTATTTGGAACTTGGTTTGATCCGTCAGCCATTGATTCAGTTGATGCGGTTAAGGTAAGACTAACTAGTTTGGTTGGACACACTAGACAACTTCCCAATGAGGGGATCTCTTATCCATGAGGTAGAAATGGTTATGGTTTTGGCTGACTCTAGAACTGGTACTGAAAAAGAACCAAAACTGACAAGTATTAGGACTCTGGGATGGTAGAAAAATAGAATAAGAAGTTACATACACATACATGCTGACTCAACCATACAAATGTTAACTCCCTTATGAAACCCATCGATCAAGCATTATTTTGGATCAATTTAGTTGCTTTGACTGACCCTGTGATTAGTTTTGGGCTTCATGACCCAAACGGTTCATTAGGCAACAAGGTCCAACCACTTGGTTCATCAAATTCAAAGAGATTGAAATAGATATACTCATGCTTAGCTTTCATACGAGATAGTTAGCAAAAAGTGGTTCATGACTGAACAAACCAGTAAATAACATCTCGATCACGACACCTATTGTAAGACCCGCACTCCACTAACTTAGTTTAATTGTGTCGTGCCAGGTCTTCCCATCATTCCTGGACCAATAGGACCGAGCGTGTGAAGATATATCACACCAAGTATAAAAATCGACTCAACACCCAAAACTGTATACATATGGTCGCATACCTGGGTAGGTACGGTTGACCATATGGAAAGAAACAATGGTCACTGATCAATGACCCTACGGTCGATGATTTCAACCCGGTTGACGGATTCTGTGACCATAGCCATCGACCTAAGACTCCAGATCAGACTCTGAGTTTTGGAAACTTTCCTAAACTAAGGGATTTCTTTTCTAATTGAAAGAGAAGTCTATATGGAGAGTTTTCCTCTATATAAAGGACGTCCCTTAGCCCTTTTTTACTTTTTTAGAACATTAGTAAACCTCAAAAAAAAAGGAGGGAAGAGAAAGAAGAGAAGGAGAAGAAGAAAAGGCTAAGGAGAGGAATTTACTGAGAAGAGATTGGCTCTTTATCACAGGCAAAGGTATGAACCTAATCCCTGGAGATGTAAACTCTATGGAATAAGACTTCTATGGAAAATAGGCAATATTAACCTATTATGATCCATGTGATTTCCTTGAGAAAATCCCAAGGAGAACCATGAGGAGTGAGTTTGATGATTAGGGTTGATAAGAAACTACTAATGATGGCCATAGGATGACCTTAGAATAAATCCAAATGAAGAATAGAGGATTTGACCCAGGAAGAACTCGAATTGCATGTAGTCTGTGAGCAAAAATCTCAAGGTCGCAGCTACGGTCGACCATAGCATGACCAGCATGACCAGAGGATCGACTATAGGTATTCAAGAAGATCCAGAAACCATATGGTCGCAGCTAAGGTCACACCATATGCTACCATAGGATATCGACCGTAGGCAGTAAGGTCGATATAGTATGAGATCATAGGACCAATCAGACACCTATTAGTGCTTTGTTTCGATTTTCGACTACTATCATGTTACATATGAACCCTAACTCAAATTCATATAACTTTTAGGTTGTTAAATCAATTCAAAGAGAATTTCAAGGCTTAGAAGGAGATCGAGTATTACTAACAGGTGAGGGAACAAGACCTAAACTAATTTGTTAATAACAAACTATTTATTTTTATTGAGTGCAATGCCATGATTGATTATATGCTTGTATGCTTGTAATGTGCATCTCACATGTCATCCAATATTTTTGCTATTACTGTTCATGAATATTTAATTTTGTTTATTTATAACATGATGATGATGATGATGCTAGGAATAGGCATGTGAATCTATGTGTGTGGTTGGTGTGTTGGATGTGAGTAGAGCATTAGGGGGAGGACGTAGCATGGTGGTCTATGAACTCATCACCAGACTCTAGCTCTATCTCTACTCAAGTCTTGACCTCTAACATCATCTTATCGCCATTACCTTAGCAGGACTATTACGTCATAAAACATCAGGGGAGGTGGTCTTGGACCGTGTGGTCTCTGACTCTACCGTGGGGCCATAGCTCTATCTATATGGACGTATTGAGGGATGCTGGGGTGAGACTTAGGATACACTGTTTGGCATTAGGATTGGTTAGTTGCGAATCCAATTTGTAAATCCTCGCCAGTAGGGGCTTACATGTTAGTATGGGTATGGCATCAAGGAAAGTATTGGCGGTGTTTGATCCGGACACTTTAGCTCTATCTATATTCCATGGTGGGTGCATGTAGGACGGCAATGGAATTTGATCCATTGGAGACTCCCCCCCCCTTTACTTAACCCTCTCATAAAAAAACCCCAAAAACCCAAAAAACACCCAAAAAAAAAAAACAAATTCAAAATATTATTTTTAATTTTTTTTTTCTTTTTTTTTTTCCCTCTTTTTTTTTTTGCCTTTCCCCCCCCCCCATTTCTCCTCTTTTTTTTCTTTTTTTTCTACTCCTTCTAATTTTATTTTTTTTTTTATCGGACCGCCCACCCTATTCGCCACAAAATCCCCATAAACCCTTTATCCTTATAAAAATCCCCCATCCCAATCAAGCCTTTTACATAATTTATTTTTTTTTTATTTTTTTTTTATTTTAAAATTTAATATTTTTTTTTTTTTTTTTTTTTTTTTTTTTTTTTTATTTTTTTATTTTATTTTTTATCTTTTTTGGTTCCTATTTCCCTTCTCCTAAAAACTTTCCTTTCCTTTTCTTTCCCCCCACCTCTCTTTTTTTTTGTTTTTTTTTTTTGTTTTTTTTTTGGAAAACTCCAAAATTCATTCTTTTTATTCCCTTTTTTTTCTTATCCCCCCCACCCCCCCCCCCTCCCCCTCCGCGAAACCGGGCCCCACACCCCCGCCCCACCCACCCAAGACGCGCCCCCCCCCCCCCCCCCCCGGGCCAAGAAAAACCTCCGCCCAAAACCATTTTTCCCCCCCCATTTCGGTATAAACAAGAATGGTATGATGAACTGCCAATAAACCCATGGTTCAACCAAGATCTCGTATAGGTCGTACCCACCATATCAAACCACACACAGATTCCACATTAGTAATCAGAGGTAATAAATAAATAAGCGAAGTCTTATAAATAATGAACTGAGTATCTAACAATGATAATAAATAATTAATCTGATTATCTCCAAAACTCAAGACATAAAAGTGAATAATCCATTATATGTTCCATTAATCAAATATAGCTAAACTAATCAAATATGCACTAGTTGAACTCGCATGATGAATCATGCGCATCTTCAACAGCTTCTACGTCCATGGCGCCAACGTGTCCATACGTCGGTGCATTCATATAATCTTCAATAGTAGGACTGGCATCATCAACTAAAAATATTCGACATCGAAATGGTGAGCACACATCACGGCTCAGTGAGAAAATAAAACAATGCAACAAACATATGCATGCATTCAATTCATATCTTTGGTCTGGTTTTTAAGTTTGCAATGTGCTATAGAAAGGTTTAGTGGCCCCCACACCTCTATACACGAGTGTGTGAATCTGCCCAATGGATCAAACACCATTGTCATCTCACATGCACCCACCATAGAATAGAGATAGAGCTAAAGTGTCCGAATCAAACACCGCCAACACTTCCCCTGGTGCCCTACCCATACCAACACATAAGCCTCTATTGGCGAGGGCTTGCAAACTGGGCTCGCAAATAACCAATCCTAATGCCAAACAGTGTATCCAAGGCCTTACCCCAGCATCCCTCAATACGTTCATAGAGATAGAGTTAAGGCCCCCCGACAGAGTCAGAGACCACACGGTTCATGACTATCTCCCCTGATGCCCTACGACGTAATAGTTCTGCTAAAGTAATGACGATACGACGATGTTAATGGGAAAAACTTGAGTAGAGATAGATCTAGAGTCTAGTGATGAGATCAAAGACCACCATGCCACGTCCTCCCCCTGATGCTCCACTCACATCTAACACACCAACCACACACATACATTCACATGCCTATTCCTAGCATCATCAACATCATCATGTTATAAATAAACAGAATTAAATATGCATGAACAGTAATAGCGAAAATATTGGATGATATGTGAAATGCACATTACAAACATACAAGCATAGAATCAATCATGGTATTGGACTCAATAAAAATATATAATTTATTATTATCCAATTAGTTTAGGTCTTGTTCCCTCACCTGTTAGAAATACTCGATCTCCTTCCAAGCCTTGAAATTCTCTTTAAATTGATTTAACAACCTAAAAGTTATATGAATTTAAGTTAGGGTTCATATGTAACATGTTACAGTAGTCAGAAATCGAAACAGAGCACTGATAGGTGTCTGATTGGTCCTATGGTCTCATACTGCATTGACCTTACTGCCTACGGTGGATACCCTACGATCGCATATGGTGTGACCATAGCTGTGACCATATGATTTCTGAAATCTTCCCTAATGCCTTTGGTCAATCCTCTGGTCATGCTGGTTGTGCTATGGTCGACCGTAGCTACGACCTTGAGATTTTTGGTCATAGACTATATGCAATTCGAGTTCTTCCTAGGTTAAATCCTCTACTCTTCAATTGGATTTATTCTAAGGTCATCCTATGGCCATCATTAATAGTTTCTTATCAACCCTAATCATCAAACTCACTCCTCATAGTTCTCCTTGGGATTTTCTCAAGGAAATCACATGGATCATAATAGATTGATATTGTCTATCTTCCATAGAAGTCTTATTCCTTAGAGTTTACATCTCTAGAGATTCGGTTCATACCTTTTCCTGTGATAAAGAGCCAATCTCTTCTTAGCAAATTCTTCTCCTTAGCCTTTTCTTCTTCTCCTTCACTTCCTTTTCTTCGCTACTCTTTCTATAGGATTTACTAATGTTCTAAAAGAGTGAAAAAGGGCAAAGGGACGTCCTTTATATAAAGGAAAACTCTCCATATAGAGTTCTCTTTCAATTAGGAAAGAAATCTCTTAGTTTAGGAAAGTTTCTAAAACTCGGAGTCTGATCTGAGGTCTCACGATCGATGGCTACGGTCATAGAACCCGTCGACCGTAGGGTCAAAATCATCGATCGTAGGGTCATTGATCAGTAACCATTGTTTCTTTCCATATGGTCAACCGTACCTACCCAGGTATGCGACCATTTGTATACAGTTTTGGGTGTTGAGTCGATTTGTATACCTTATTTGTGATCTATCTTCACACACTAGGTCCAGTTGGTCCAAGAATGATGGGAAGACCTGGAACGACACGGTTAAACCAAGTTAGTGGAGTGCGGGTCTTACAACTCCCCCTCTCTTATATAAATTTTGTCCTCAAAATTTGCACATACCTTTCGAGTCGAATAGGTGAGGATATTGCTTCAACATAGCATTCTCTTCTTTCCATGTAATTTCTTCTACATTTTGGCTTCTCCAAGTAACCTTCACATAGTAGATGTTGCGGTTGCATAGACGTTGCACCTTCCGGCTTGTAATTTCAAAAGGTACTACTTCAAATGTCAAATCATTAGTCAAGTCTGGTTGATCTGCTGTTAACACGTCTGATGGAACTCTAACGTACTTCTTCAATTGTGAGACATGGAATACATCATGTACACTAGACATTGATGGTGGTAGTGCTAACTGATATGCTACCTTTCCACGTTTAGCTAGAAATTCATAAGGTCCAATATATCTGAGACACAGCTTTCCCTTCTGTCCAAACCTTTTCAAACCACGTAAGAGAAGAAAATAAGAAAAACAATGATAATAAATTTGAAAATAAGTGTAATCGTTCTGGTACCGGGGAATCCTTTTACCCTATACATCGATGCTTTTAGATTGGGTCTAGGATGCGAGTTAATGCAAGGTAAACCCACGATTGCATATGCTTCAAGACAACTGAAGGAGCATGAGGAGAGTTACCCAACTCATGACTTGGAGTTAGCGATGGTGATTCATGGAATCGAGACTGGGAGACATTATCTATATGGATAAGGATTTCAGATTAAATCTAATTATGAGAGTTTTACTTAGCTCTTCATCCAGAAAGAGTTGAACATGAGGCTAAGGAGATGGTTGGAACTCCTGAAGGACCAAGACTACAATATTCAATGTCACCCGTGCAAGGCTAATATGGTAGCTGAGGTTTTGAGCAACAAGGAATAATGAAGCCAAAAAGAGGACCTAGTACAATAGCTGCCTTGTGTTCCATAGCAACAGATTCAGATTGAAAGAAGAGTAACATATAATAGAAACTCGTGATGATCCAATTGAGCGAGAACTTATGGATGAACATATGGAGCAATAGTTCATCGGCTGCGCTTGTGGCATTAAAGATCATCTCTGAATTGATGGATGAAGTAAAAGTAGTAATTTTGTTAGATCCGAATATAAGAATGGTGCAAAAAGATATAGAAAAAGAAAAACCTAACCTTGACTTACTTCAGATGCAAAAAAGGTCCTGAGATACATAGGTTAATTATGCATACCTGAAAGTGAAAAACACTGATCATAGATACAAGATAATGCTAAAAGCCCATTCTATTCCATATTAGGTACATCCTAGAAGTTCAAAATATACCAAAACATGAAGAGATTATTTTGGTGGAAGGGAATGGAAGTAATTGTGGCTAGAAGCATATTTCAGTGATTGAATTATCAACAAGTAAAGGCTGAAAGACAAAGACCAACGTGGCTTACTATAACCACTAACGGAGCCAGTCAGGAAGTGAAACTGCATTACAATGAACTATGTCACTGATTTTCCACTGAATCCCAGATCAGTTGACGCAGTTTGGGTGATTATTGATTGTCTTATGAAGATATCTCATTCCATTGTTATACAACCTCGGTGTGCTTTGGAGCGGCTAACTAAACTATGTGTGGATAATATTGCCAGATTGAATGGTATGCCTGAGAGCATAGTATCGGTCAAAGGCTTATGCTTTATCTCAAAGTTTTGGGAGGATCTACAGAAAACAACGGGAATGAAGTTGAAGTTTAGTATCACATTTTACCTTAAACCAACGGACAGTCAGAGTGGACTATACAGATCCTAAGAGATATGCCCTGAGCTTATGAAATTGATTTCAAGGAGCTTGAGTTGAGAAGTTACCATGGTTTAAATTTGCTACCAAGCTACCATGTAGATGTCACCTATGAAGCATGGTACAATATAAATGTCGAATTCCTTTGTTTTGGAACGAAGTCAGAGAATAAGGAATTGTAAGACCTGAGTCTGTTGAAGAAACCTATCGAGTGGCAGACAAGATAAGAAAAAGGGTCAAGATAGCTCAAGTTTGTCAGAAGAGACACCAAGACCTCGAGTTGGCCATAAGTGACAAAGTGTTCTTGAAGATATCACTTATGTATGGTTTGAAACGATTCGACAAGGGAAAGTTGTATCCTATATATGTTTTGGACCTCATAAAAATTTTGGAGACGTAGAAAAGTTGCATATCAACTAGCGTTACCGCTGTCCATGTCTAGTGTGCATGATGTATTTCGCATGTCTCTATTGAAAAAGTACATTGGAGATCTATATCAAAAGTATTAACCACGGATCCACCGGATTAGATAGAAGATTTAACTATTGAAGTGGTACTAGCCTAATTCATTGGTTGAAAGGTACAACATCTCCAAAGCTAGGATAATTATTATATAAAGGTAACCTGGCGAAGCCAAATAGTGGAAGAAATTACATGGGAAGAAGAGAACGCTATGTGGAAGTAATATCCTCACTTATTCGACTCGAAAGGTATGTATAAATTTTGAGGATAAATTTATATAAGAGGGGGGGAGTTGTAAGACCCGCACTCTACTAACTTGGTTTAACAATGTCGTGTCAGGTTTTCCCATCATTCCTGGACCAAATGGGCGGAGCATATGAAGATAGATCAAAAACCAGGTATGAAAATCGACTTAATCCCCAAAACTGTATACATATGGTCGCATACCTGGGTAGGTACGGTCGACCATATGGTAAGAATGAAGATCACAAATCCAGGACCCCATGGTCGATGATTTCGACCTTTTGGTCGACGGGTTCTGTGACTGTAACCATCAACCGTGAGACCCCAGATCAGACTCCGAGTTTTGGAAACTTTCCTAAACTAAGGGATTTATTTCTTAATTGAAAGAGGACTCTATATGGAGAGTTTTTCTCTATATAAAGGACGTCCCTCAGCCCTTTTTCACTCTTTTATAACAATAGTAAACCTTAGAGAAAGAGAAGAAAAAGAAGGAGAAGAAGAAAAAGCTAAGGAAAGGAATTTGCTGAGAAGAGATTGGCTCTCTATCACAGGCAAAGGTATGAATCGAATCCCAAGAAATGTAAACTCTAAGGAATAAGACTTCGATGGAAGATAGGCAATATCAATCTATTATGATCCATGTGATTTCCTTCAGAAAATTCCAAGGAGAACCATGAGGAGTGAGTTTGATGATTAAGGTTGATAAAAAACTACTAATGATGGCCATAGGATAACCTTAGAATAAACTCAAATGAAGAGTAGAGGAATTGACCTAGGAAGAACTCGAATTGCATGTAGTCTGTGACCAGAAATCTCAAGGTCGCAGCTACGGTCGACCATAGCATGACCAGCATGACTAGAGGATCGACCATAGGCATTCAGAAAGATCCACAAACCATATGGTCGCAGCTACGGTCGAACCATATGCGACCGTAGGGTATAGACCATAGGCAGTAAGGTCGATACAGTATGAGACCATAGGACCAATCAAACACCTATCAGTGCTCTGTTTCGATTTTCGACTACTATAACATGTTACATATGAACCCTAAATTAAATTCAAAATTTTTAGGTTGTTAAATCATTTCAAACAAAATTTCAAGGCTTGGAAGAAGATCGAGTATTGCTAATAGGTGAGGTAACATGTAAGACCAGCACTCCACTAACTTGGTTTAATCATGTCGTGCCAGGTCTTTCCATCATTTCTAGACCAAGTGGACCGAGCGTGCGAAGATAGATCACAAACCAGGTATGATAATCGAGTTAAAAACACTAAAAACATACCTAAGGTCGCATGCCTGGGTAGGTATGGTCGACCATAAGGAAGGGAACCAAAAATATCAAATACAGAACCCCACGGTTGATGATTTTGACCCTACGGTCGATGCTTTATGTGACCGTATGATCGACCGTATAATCGACCGTGAGAACCCAGATTAGACTCTAAGTTTTGGAAACTTTCCTAAACTAAGGGATTGCTTTCCTAATTGAAAGAGGACTCTATATGGAGAGTTTTCCTCTATATAAAGGATGTCCCTCAGCCCTTTCATTCTTTTAGAACATTAGTAAACCCTAGAGAAAGAGAAGGAAGAGAAGGAGAAGAAGAAAAAAAGCTAAGGAGAAGAACTTGTTGAGAAGAGATTGGCTCTCTATCACAGGCAAAGGTATGAAACAAATCTCTGGAGATGTAAACTCTAAGTATAAGACTTCTATGGAGGATAGACAATATCAACCTATTATGATCTATGTGATTTCCTTGAGAAAATCCCAAGGAGAACCATGAGGAGTGAATTTGAAGATTAGGATTAATAAGAAATTACTAATGATGGCCATTGGATGACCTTAGAATAAAACCCATTGAAGAACAGAAGAATTTACCCAAGAAGAACTTGAATTTCATGTAAATTGTGACCAGAAATCTCAAGGTCGCAGCTATGGTCGACCATAGCAAGACTAGTATGACCAGAGGATCGACCATAGGCATTCGGGAAGATTTCAGAAATCATATGGTCACAGCTACAGTCGCACCATATGCGACCGTAGGGTATTGATCGTAGACATTAAGATCGATACAGCATGAGACCATAGGACTAATCATGCACCTATCAATGCTCTATTTTGATTTTTGACTACGGTAACATGTCACATATGAATCCTAACTTAAATTTACAGAACTTTTAGGTTGTTAAATCAATTCAAAGAGAATTTCAAGGCTTGGAAGGACATTGAGAATTGCTAACAGGTGAGGGAACAAAACCTAAACTAACTAGACAATAACAAACTATTTATTTTCATTGAGTCCAATGCCATGATTGTTTCTATGCTTGTATGCTTGTAATGTACACCGCACATGTCATCCAATATTCCTGCTATTATTGTTCATACATATTTAATTCTGTTATTTATAACATGATGATGATGATGATGCTAGGAATAGGCATGTGAATGTATGTGTGTGGTTGGTGTGTTAGATGTGAGTCGAGCATCAAGGGGAGGACGTGGCATGGTGGTCTTTGACCTTGTCACCAAACTCTAGCTCTATCTCTACTTAAGTTTTTCCCACTAACATCGTCGTATCGCCATTACCTTAGCAGAACTATTACGTCGTGGAGCATCTGGCTAGGTGGTCTCGGACCGTGTGGTATCTGAATCTGCCGGGGGGCCTTAGCTCTATCTCTATGGACGTATTGAGGGATGCTGGGGTGAAACCTTGGATACACTATTTGGCATTAGGATTGGTTAGTTGTGAGCCCAGTTTGCAAGCCCTCACCAATAGGGGCTTACGTATTGGTATGGGTAGGGCATCAAGGGAAGTGTTATGCGGTGTTTGATCCGGACACTTTAGTTCTATCTCTATTCCATGATGGGTGCATGTGGGATGGCAATGGTGTTTGATCCATTGGGCGGATTCACACACTCGTGTATAGAGGTGTGGCAGCCACCAAACCTTTCTATAGCACATTGCAAACTTAAAAATCAGACCAAAGATATAAATTGATTGCATGCGTATGTTTGTTGCATTGTTTTGCTTGCTCACTGACCCATGATGTTTTCTCACCCTTTTGATGTCGAATATTTTTAGTTGATGATGCAGGTCCTACCGTTGAAGAATATATGAATGAGCCAACATATGGACAAGTTCCTGCGATGGACATAGTAGCTGAAGAAGATACGAATGATTCATCATGCGAGTGCAACCAATGTGTTTTTGCTTTGGTTTAGTTATAGTTTGAACATCGGATATGTAATTTGATTATTTATTTTTATCTCTTGTGGTTTTGAGATAATTGGATTAAATATTTATTTATCACTATTAGAATCTCAATTCATTATCTGTAAAACTTTTGCTTATTTGTTTATTACCTCTAATTATTAATGTGAAATGTGTGTGTGGTTTGATATGGTGGGTACGACCTATGCGAGATCCTGGATGAACCGTTGGTTTATTGGCAGTTCATCACACCATTTTGGTTTGACCAGAATTGGGGTGTGACTGCTTGGTATCAGAGCACTCTTGTTCTACCCATTGACCTAACTACTTCTACATGAGTCATAAACTGAGTTAGGATAAAATTTAAGAGCTGTAATAAGAACACACCATAAGCACCTGTGTTGTATGAGACATAAACTAAGAAAAAAATAATGCACATATGTAAAGGAAAAACCAATTTGATATATATATATATGGAAATAAGACAAATGTACATCAAATCAGAGTACAGTCCACAATCCAGAAAGTTACTCTATAATATAAAAGGAAAAAGATATAAAGAGCAATCATGGAGCTGGAGGTGTTGGAGGAGGAGGAGCCTCACGATCTCTATCATAGTCCTCAACATTTACTCTCGCTAGCTAGGCCACATATGTCTGAGTCGCTAGAAGACTAGCCGTTAGATCCATGACCCGTTGGTCTATAGAGCGCTCGGCATCTAGAAGCTCTCCTACTCTCCAATCAGTCACATGTTGAGCCTCTCTAATCTTATATAACAACCCCATCTGTCATCTGGTGGTAGGCATGAAGGGCCAGCTGAATGAGAAGCCCTAAAAGGGCCATCTCCATTAGGATGTTTTGGTGATGGAGGAGGGATGGCATCCACATCCATGTACATCCGATCATCATCCTCCTCATCACCACCCTCGTGTGCCTCTACTGCTACCTCTGCTGCTACTACTGTTGCCACCTCTGCATCTGCTGCCGCTACCTGAGTGAGAGGACGTCTCATAACATTCCTCTCATCATCACTGACCTGTATCTCTCGCATGCCCATCCTACGGATGGCCTCCCAGTCAAGGTTAGCTGAGAAGGTGTTCTCAACAATCCTTTCATCCACTAAGTCCACCTGTCGAAGAGCGAGCAAGGTGGAGATCAGCCGCCCATAGGGCAAGTTGCCTCTCAAGTCAGGCAACGTATCTCGGTGCATAGTCCGGAGAATAATGTATGAGAGGCAGACAGACTGCCTAGTACGGATACAGTACAGTAGGTACTGAATCAGCTGAGAGATCATCCCGTAATGTCTGCCCTGGGGAATCAGATAATGCTGGATAATCTTGCAGTAGACACGTGGCTCTAGATGCAGGTTGATTGCTTTTACCTCCCAGCGGTCATCCCAAAGAATCTGACTATCGATCTCTACACGCATCTATGTGGAAAGAAACTGTGGCTCTCTGGGTGCACAGTAAACCAACTGCCCATCATTGGAGATACCTAGGACATTAGCCAGCTCCTGGCAGTGGAAAGAAATCGGAATCCCTTTCCCCCAGCTGGTGATCTGAAACTCTTTGTCCCTCTCTACATCTAGGTCACCCTCCACCTGAAGGTGATAGTAGAACTTCTTAACCAAATCTAGGTGAGTGCAAGCCTCGTATAGGATCACTAGAAGCCGGCCCATATCACGAAATGCCCTCTCCACATCAAACAGGGCCAAGTGGGCTAGGTTCACACATCTAGCCCCTTCAACCTTCTTTCGGTCAAACCAAGGGTATCGCACATCTGCTTCCACTGACCTGATGCAAAGTGGGTTATGAACTCGTGGAACCTTGGTGCGAACCATGATAGCTGTAAGAAAAGAAAACAAGAAAACAAGTTAGAAATTTAAAAAAAAAATTGATAGCATAACGACGTAAAATAAGAAAAAGCCTCACTTTTCACCAAATATTGGGCAGGAGGACTTACATAGGTCCCAAACCATCTTGAAATGCATATCCAATCGAAAATTTTAACTAGGTAGGACGAATTTGAAAAATTTTGACAATTGGGCAAAAACCCGAAATTTTAGGTCAAAATTGGGATTTTCAAAATTTTTACCAAACCAACTGATGAAACTCAAATTTTCTTGAGGACTTTCATCCATTGGGTGCCCAATAGCAAAAGTCCCAAATAAAAATCAAATTTTTACGGTTAAAAAAATATTAATTTGAAAAAAACCCTACAATTGACAAAAACCCTAGGTATGAAAGTTTAAAAATGAAAGAGAGTAGAGAACATACCTTGTGGAATGAAATGTAGGTCGTAGATCGAAGTAAAAATCACCAAGTATGTATGCTCGATACTGTAGCAACTCATTGGAGGTGAGTTGAGTAGAGACCGTAGGAGGAAGAAGAAGAAATGAGAGGGAAACTCTCGAAAATAGGTTTTTAAAACTGATTTTGGATCTTACGGTCGCACAATTCGACCAAAAACATCGACCGTAGCATCGACCATAGGGTCTCGGTAAGTTGCCAGGGATGTGATGGTCGCACCTATGGTCGCACAACACGCAACCGTAGGCCATCGACCGTATGACCTACTGTTGTCTGCATTTTAATTCTTATTGAACTTTTGCCTATTGATTTTGTTTTTCTCTCGCTTTCTATTGTGAGACTAACCCCATACTAGCATCATATCTTGTCTCACATGTACAGCCTTTCCAAATACCATTCAACCAAGAGTTTAAATGGTGGGACTCAGAGTAAGTAGAAGGAGACAAAATACAAACCCATCTCCACCACCTATAGAGACTAATAATAATGAAGGTCAACAAGGACAAGAAGGGAATATTGGAACTCAAAATACTGCACCTCAGAATGTGCACACCCAAGCCAACCCAACCAACCTACCTGCACCACCTACAGATTTGGCTACTGCGGTGATGAATTTAGCACAATAATTGCAGCAAATACAGGCAAGCCAACATGCAAGCTACTTTGGGAATGGCTTTCCCAGCTACAAACACGACACCTCTACCTGCAGGACAAGCTAGTACTGCACTTGGTGGTAGCAACACTGTACCCCAAGCACTGCAAACACTAGCAGTATAAGGCCAAGTGCAAACCCTGAAGCACCACAAGGTGGGTATAACCAAGGAAATTATTAGTACCAACCACCTATGTATGGAGTATATGCGCAGTATCAGCTTGACCACTCCAAACTGATCGAGCGTTTTCTGAAGTTGAAGTCGAAGGAATTTACAGGTAAGCCATCAGATCCATTATGGCTAGCTCACTGTATCAACGAGATGGAAAGAAACTGTATGATGATGACTATAAATGAAGAAGAGAAGGTATTATGTGGCACTTTTATGCTGAAAGGTGATGCACTCCATTGGTGGAAATCTACTCAGAGTTATCTGTTAACAAAGCACGCCCAACTGACCTGGGTTATCTATAAAGAAGCCTTCTTTGAGAAGTATTTACCTAGGAGTTTTAGAGATCAAATGGAAAAGGAGTTTCTAAGTCTGTATCAGGGACAGATGACTGTAGATGCATATCAACAGTGTTATCAAGAACTATTTTTCTTTGCTCCCTCTAGCATGCAGGAGGAAAATACCAAAACCCGAAGGTTCGTCATGGGACTTAGGGGAAGCATCCATGAGCATGTATTGGGACTGAAAAAGAAGATTTATAATGAATTTGTACAGATTGCTCGAGTACTGAAATTGAGCCAGAGGGAAAGTTACTTTGCTCAGAATAGAGGTATTAAAAGGCCTTATGAAAATTCATACAACGGATAAAACTCAAAGACGTTTAAACCCTTCCATACTCAAGGCTTCAATGCTGCAGCTAAGACTACTCCGACAGCCCAACCTCAACAGATGCAAAGTAGTGATGGAGTTAAATGCTTTAACTGTAGTCAAGAAGGACATTATTCAAGGGAGTGTCCTAAGCCAAGGAAGCAGCTACAGAAAGGAAAGGTTTAAGCAGTTACATCTGAGGATGTTGCTGCATCGCCTGATGTGGTCACAGGTATGACTTGAACCTGTTGTTTTGTACTACCTTGTGTGAGCATATAGATTACTATAAGAAGAAAATCACAGGTATCGTACCTAATAATGACATACTCGCCAGAGTACTCTTTGACTCTGGAGCTACTCATTCATTTATATCTGTATTGTTTGAAAAGAAGTTAAATCTACCCTTCAGACCTTTAGACTGCAAACTGATTGTACGATCACCTATGGGATTAGAAGTGGAACTTGACAAAGGTTATGGACCATGTCCAGTTCTTATCAGCAAGAAGATTTTGGATACAACCTTAATTCAACTCGAGATGGCAGACTTTGACGTTATCTTGGGAATGGATTGGTTACCTTGGTACTTTGCAAACCTATTATGTGCAGAAAAGAAATTGACATTTAAAGACAAGGAAGGAGCAGAGTTTAGTTTTGCGGGAACCAAACTTCTCCGTAAACAAAAACTCATTCTCTCTGCATTGAAGGCTAGAAAATACCTCGAGAAAGGAGGAATTGGATATCTAGTATCCGTGGTCGACCTCACCAAGGAAACACCATAAATGGAGGATATTGAAGTTGTATGTGAATTTTTTGATGTATTTCCTGAGGAACTACCAGGACTACCACCAATCGAGCGACGGAGTTCGTTATAGATCTTATACCTGGAGCCGCACCAGTATCGAAAGCACCTTATCGAATGGCTCCTACTGAACTGAAGGTACAATTATAGGAATTACTGGACAAGGGTTATATTAGACCCAGCATATTACCATGGGGAGAGCCAGTATTGTTCGTAAAAAAAAAGGACGGTAGCATTGGATTGTGTATAGATTATCGAGAATTGAATAAGCTTACAATCAAGAATTGGTACCCGTTGCCTCGGAACGATGACTTGTTCGATCAGTTGCAAGGTGCCAAAGTGTTCTCCAAAATTGATCTGTGGTCAGAATACCATCAATTGAAGATTAAGGAAGGTGATATTCTGAAGATAGCATTCAGAACCAGATATGGACATTATGAATTTTTAGTCATGTCTTTTGGATTGACTAATGCACCTGTAACTTTTATGGAATTCATGAATCGGGTATTCCATGATATGTTGGATACGTTAGTCATTGTATTTATTGATGACATACTAGTACTCCAAGGATAAAGAAACTCATGTCACAAATCTAAGAGCCACTCTGCAGCGACTAAGAAAAGAGAAGCTTTACGCAAAATTTACAAAGTCTAAGTTCTGGCTAAATGAAGTTGCTTTCTTAGGCCATGTTGTATCCGCTGAAGGAATTAAAGTGGATCCTAGCAAGATTAAAGCCATTGTGAAATGGAAAGTACCTAAGAATGTTGCAAAAACTAGAAGTTTCCTAGGTTTAGCTGGTTACTATCGATGATTTGTGGAAGATTACTATAGAATCGCCGTACCTCTCACCAGTCTGACAAGGAAAGGAGAAAAGTTTGTTTGGACCGATAAATGTAAAGAGTGTTTTCAAACATTGAAGGCTAGATTGATATCAGCTCCCATCTTAACTATTCCGACCCCAGGACAACCATTTACCTTGTACACTGATGCGTCTGGGTTAGGTTTAGGATGTGTACTTATGCAACGCAAACAAGTAGTTGTGTATGCCTCAAGACAACTGAAGACACATGAGAAGAACTATCCCACCCATGACTTGGAATTAGCAGCAGTAGTACATGCTGTTAAGATATGGAGACATTATTTGTATAGAGAGAAATTTTAGATTAAATCAAATCATAAGAGTCTCACTCATCTTTTTAATCAGAAAGAGTTGAACATGAGACAAAGAAGATGGCTGGAATTACTGAAGGATTATGATTTTGATATCCAGTATCATCCAGGAAAAGCTAATGTAGTTGCTGACGCACTAAGCAGGAAAGGAATGACAGAATCCCAAGAAGAAGTTAGTGCAAATGTTGTGGCGTGTGCCATAGGGAGAGTATTTAATTATGGTAAAGAGCAGTTCGTGATTGATATTTTGAATGAATCAACTGACCAAGGGTTTATTCGTCTATTCTCAAACATGTTTACTACATTGAAGAATGTACCGGATCTATTAGACGAAGTGAAAGCCGCTATTAAATCAGACCCTTATCTGAGAACAATGCAAGAAGAACTCGAAAAAGGTAGGACTACTCTTGAGTTCACCTTGGACATTGAAAAGGTACTAAAATATAAAGGAAGGGAATGTGTTCCTGAAAATGAAGACTTGGATATTAGACATAGACTAATTAAGGAAACTCATACCACCGCTTATTCGGTACATCCTGAAAGTACGAAGAGGTATCATGATCTGAAGAAACTATATTGGTGGAGAGGAATGAAAGCGGAAGTAGCTAAATTTGTGTCTCAATGCTTGAATTGTCAACAAGTAAAGGCTAAAAGGCAAAGACCTACAGGATTATTGCAGCCACTGTTAGAACCAGCATGGAAATGGAAATGCATCACTATGGACTTCGTCACCGGGTTACCATTGACTCCCCGAGTAGTTGACGCGATTTAGGTGATTGTGGATCATTTGACCAAGACAGCTCGTTTCATAGCTATATGACCTCCGTATACCCTAGAGAGGTTATCTAAGCTTTATGTAGATAACATTGTCCGATTACATGGTGTACCTAAAAGTATTGTGTCTGATAGAGATCCACGCTTTACCTCAAGATTTTGGGAAGGATTACAGAAGGCTATGGGTACAACATTGAAGTTTAGTACTGCATTCCATCCTCAGACAAACGGACAGTTAGAGCGTACTATTCAAATTTTAGAAGACATGCTTTAAGCTTGTGTTATTGATTTCAAAGGATCATGGGATGAGAAATTACCATTGATAGAGTTCGCTTATAACAACAGCTATCAAGCGACTATACAGATGTCACCCTATGAAGCACTGTATGGTAGAAAATGTTGAACTCCTTTGTTTTGGAATGAAGTTGGAGAACGAAGTATTGTTGGACCAGAGTTTGTTGAAGAGACTTGTCGAGTAGTAGACATTATCAAGGAAAGAGTCTGAATAGCTCAAAACCGTCAGAAGCAATATGCAGATAATCGAGCAGAGATCTCGAATTCACCATAGGTGATAAGGTATTTCTGAAAATATCTCCTATGCATGGTTTGAAAAGGTTTAGACAGAAGGGAAAGCTGGCCCCATATATATTGGACCTTATGAAGTTCTAGATAGATGTGGAAAAGTAGCATATCAGTTAGCACTACCACCATCCATGTCAAGTGTGCATGATGTATTTCATATCTTACTACTGAAGAAGTACGTCAGAGATCCAACAGACGTGTTAACAACGGATCCACCAGATTTGACTGAAGATTTGACGTTCGAAGTAGTACCTTTTGAGATCACTAGCCGAAAGGTGCAACGTTTTTGCAACCGTGACATTTACTATGTTAAGGTTACTTGGAGAAGCCAAAATGTAGAAGAAGTTACATGGGAAGAAGAGAATGCTATGCGGAAGCAATATCCTCACTTATTTGAATTGAAAGGTATGTGCAAATTTTAAGGACAAAATTTATATAAGAGGGGGGAGTTTTAAGACCCGTACTCCACTAACTTGGTCTAATCTTGTCGTGGCAGGTCTTCCCATCATTTTTGGACCAAGTGGACCGAGCGTGTGAAGATAGATCACAAACCATATATGAGAATCGAGTTAAAAACACTAAAAACATACCTAAGGTCGCATGACTGGGTAGGTATGGTCGACCATAAGGAAGGGAACCAAAAATATCAAATCCAGAATCCCACGGTCGATGATTTCGACCCTTGATCGATGGTTTATACGACCGTATGATCGACCGTGAGAACCCAGATCAGACTCTGAGTTTTGGAAACTTTCCTAAACTAAGGGATTGCTTTCCAAATTGAAAGAGGACTCTATATGGAGAGATTTTCTCTATATAAAGGACATCCCTCAGTCCTTTTTTACTCTTTTAGAACATTATTAAACCCTAGAGAAAGAAAAGGAAGAGAAGGAGAAGAAGAAAAAGCTAAGGAGAAGAATTTGTTGAGAAGAGATTGGCTCTCTATCACAGGCAAAGGTATGAAACGAATCTTTGGAGATGTAAACTCTAAGTATAAGACTTCTATGGAGGATAGGCAATATCTACCTATTATGATCTGTGTGATTTCCTTGATAAAATCCCAAGGAGAACCATGAGTGAATTTGAAGATTAGGGTTGATAAGAAATTACTAATGATGGCCATTGGATGACCGTAAAATAAAACTCATTGAAGAACAGAAGAATTTACCCAAAAAGAACTCGAATTTCATGTAGACTATGACCAGAAATCTCAAGGTCGCAGCTACGGTCGACCATAGCATGACCAGTATGACCAGAGGATCGACCATAGGCATTCGGGAAGATTTCAAAAATCATATGGTCGTAGCTACGATCGCACCATATGCGACCGTAGGGTATCGATCGTAGACAGTAAGGTCGATACAGCATGAGACCATAGCACCAATCAGACACCTATCAGTGCTCTGTTTCGATTTTTGACTACTGTAACATCACATATGAACCCTAACTTAAATTCATATAATTTTTAGGTTGTTAAATCAATTCAAAGAGAAAATCAAGGCTTGGAAGGACATCGAGAATTGCTAACAGGTGAGGGAATAGGACCTAAACTAACTGGATAATAACAAACTGTTTATTTTCATTGAGTCCAATGCCATTATTCATTCTGTGCTTGTATGCTTGTAATGTGCATCTCACATGTCATCCAATATTCCTGCTATTACTGTTCATGCATATTTAATTCTGTTATTTATAACATGATGATGATGATGATGCTAGGAATAGGCATGTGAATGTATGTGTGTGGTTGGGGTGTTGGATGCGAGTAGAGCATCAGGGGGAGGATGTGGCATGGTGGTCTTTGACCTCATCACCTGACTCTAGCTCTATCTCTACTAAAGTCTTGCCCGCTAACATCATCGTATCGCCCTTACCTTAGCAGAACTATTACGTCGTAGGGCATTAGGAGAGGTGGTCTTGGACCGTGAGGTATCTGACTCTGCTGGGGGGCCTTAGCTCTATCTCTATGGACGTATTGAGGGATGCTGGGGTGAGGCCTTGGATACACTGTTTGGCATTAGGATTGGTTAATTGCGAGCCCAGTTTGCAGGCCCTCGCCAATAGGGGCTTACATGTTGGTATGGCTAAGGCATCTGGGGAAGTGTTGGCGATGTTTGATCCAAACACTTTAGCTCTTTCTCTATTCCATGATGGGTGCATGTGGGACAGCAATGGTGTTTAATCCATTGAGCGGATTCATACACTTGTGTATAGAGGTGTGGGGGCCACCAAACCTTTCTATAGCACATTGCAAACTTAAAAACCAGACCAAATATATGAATTGAATGCATGCATATGTTTGTTGCATTGTTTTGCTTGCTCACTGAGCCATGATGTGTGCTCACCCTTTCGACGTCGAATATTTTTAATTGATGATGTAGGTCCTACCATTGAAGAATATATGAATACGCCAACGTATGGATACGTTGCTGCGATGGATGTAGAAGCTAAAGAAGATGTGCATGATTCATCATGCGAGTGCAACTAATGTGTTTTTGGTTAGGTTTAGTTATAGCTTGAATATCGGAGATGTAATTTGATTATTTATTTTTATGTCTTGTGGTTTTCAGATAATTGGATTAAATATTTATTTATCACTATTAGACTCTCAGTTCATTATCTATAAGACTTTCGCTTATTTGTTTATTACCTCTGATTATTAATGTGGAATGTGTGTGTGGTTTGATATGGTGGGTACGACCTATGCGAGATCCAGGGTGAACCGTTGGTTTATTGGTGGTTCATCACACCATTTTGGTTAGACCAGAATTGGGGTATGACAGAACAAGACCTAAACTAATTGGATAATAACAAACTGTTTATTTTATTGAGTCCAATGCCATGATTGATTCTATGCTTATATGTTTGTAATGTGCATTTCACATGTCATCCGAAATTCCTGCTATTATTGTTCATGCATATTTAATTATGTTATTTATAACATGATGATGATGATGATGATGCTAGGAATAGGAATGTGAATGTATGTGTGTGGTTGGGGTGTTAGATGCGAGTAGAGCATCAGGGGGAGGATGTGGCATGATGGTCTTTGACCTCGTCACCAGACTCTAGCTCTATCTCTACTAAAGTCTTGCCCACCAACATCGTCGTATCGCCCTTACCTTAGCAGAACTATTACGTTGTAGGGCATTAGGAGAGGTGGTCTTGGACCGTGAGGTCTCTGACTCTGCTGGGGGTCCTTAGCTCTATCTCTATGGATATATTGAGGGATGCTGGGGTGAGGCCTTGGATACACTGTTTGGCACTAGGATTGGTTAGTTGCGAGCCCAGTTTGCAAGCCCTCACCAATAAGGGCTTACATGTTGGTATGGCTAAGTCATCAGGGGAAGTGTTGTCGATGTTTGATCCAAACACTTTAGCTCTTTCTCTATTCCATGGTGGGTGCATGTGGGACAGCAATAGTGTTTGATCCATTGAGCGGATTCATATACTTGTGTATAGAGGTGCAGGGGCCACCAAACCTTTCTATAGCTCATTGTAAACTTAAAAACCAGACCAAAGATATGAATTGAATGCATGCATATGTTTATTGCATTTTTTTGTTTACTCACTGAGCCATGATGTGTGCTCACCCTTTCGACGTCAAATATTTTTAGTTGATGATGCAGGTCCTACTATTGAAGATTATATGAATGCACCGACTTATGGACATGTTGCCGCCATTTACGTAGAAGTTGTTGAAGATGCGCATGATTTATCATGCCAGTGCTTCAACCAGTGCATATTTGATTATTTAGCTATATTTAATTAATGGAACATGTAATGGATTATTTACTTTTATGTCTTGAGTTTCGGAGATAATCGGATTAATTATTTATTAGTTCATTATCTGTAAGACTTCTGCTTATTTGTTTATTACCTCTAATTATTAATGTGGAATGTGTGTGTGGTTTGTTATGGTGGGTATGACCTATACGAGATCCTGGTTAAACCGTTGGTTTACTGAGGATTCATTACACCATTCTGATTAGGCCAGAATTGGAATGTGACAACTTGGTATCAGAGCCAGGTTTCGATCCTGGGACCTATGGGTTATGGGCCCACCACACTTACGCTGTGCTTCTGGTCGTTCAATAAGAGCACACCATAAGCATCTGTGTTGTATGAGACATAAACTAAGAAAGAGAATAATGCACTATGTTAAAGAAACCAATTGTAAGACAAGATACATCCAAATCAGTGTACGGTCCACAAATCTGGATAGTTACTCTGTAAAATTAATGAGAAAAAGAAATAAATGATATCATGGAACTGGAGGTGCTGGACGAGGAGGTTCCTCATGATCTCTATCATAGTCCTCAGCATATACTCTCGGGAGCGAGGCCACCTGAGTCTGAGTCGCTTGGAGACTAGCTGTCAGATCAACTACCAGTTGGTCTGTGGAGCGCTGGGCATCTAGAAGCTCTCCCACTCTCCAATCAGTCACTCATTGAGCCTCCTGAATCTCATGTAACAGCCCCATCATGTCATCTGGTGGTGGGCGTGAAGGGTCAGCTGAATGAGAAGCCCAAGAAGGGCCTGCTCCAGTAGAATGCTGTGGTAATGGGGGAGGGATGGCATCCACATCCATGTACATCCGATCATCATCCTCCTCATCATCACTCGTGTGCCTCTGCTGCTACCTCTGCTGCTGTAGCCTCTGCATGTGCTGCCGCTACCCTAGTGAG
>CM053271.1:47427636-47447636 GCA_028583415.1 Protea cynaroides | reverse complement strand
ATGTCTCTTTGTCAGACATTTCATTTTGCTTGATCTGAGAACTGACTTAAGCATCGGAGTGGCCACTAGACTACCCAGTCCACCTCTCTGTATTTTGTTTCTGTCATCAGGGCACCTCTTAGTAGGTCGGATATAATAGTGAATAAATCGTTTATTATTGTGGCCCACTCTGTTCGTGTTGCGTAGCTCGTTTAAGCTATGAAGAACTCTACTGACGTAATAGCGGCCAACTCTCACTGTCCAGTTTTCTGCATCAACAACTATTACAATACCAATTCCCAACTCCAGTTGTTTCAACTTTAGATTCCTCTAATGACCTTATGCTCTCTTCTTTTGAAAATTGCAACTGTGCCTAAAACCACCTACTTGGCTACCCACCTTGCACTCCTCTCTGCTTTTTAACTTTTTTTTTCTTTTATTAGATAAACTAAACTAAAAGTCTCTCTCCTCTTATAGTACGCAAACTTTTGTGGAGTCCCTTCCTTTCTTTTTTTCTTTCTTTCCTTCAACGCATGATTTAGTATGTGTTATGGGGGTTATACTACCTTACCACTAATAAGGTGATACATGGTGTCACCAAAAGATCCTTTTCTCAATGTGGCGAGCGTGGGTACATAAAAGGAAAGAGAAAGATGACCATAAGAGAATCCCATAAGCCGCGTCAAGCTTGATATTTGGTAGACCGTGTTACACCCGATCTTTTGTCTAACCGAAGGTGCGGTTGAACCGTTAATGACTTGGCTCAACCTTCTCTAGAGTCACAAAAAATCATGCTCATTACAACCAACCACCACATCCCAAATCATATAACCACAAAGTCAGAGTATAAATAGAATAGCGGAAGACTTTATATTTAATGAAAATAAGAAATTCTAGTGTTAAAGAAAATAATAACATCCTATGTTCAACCATTGTATTAAAACATAACCATAGTAATAATTCTGTCAACCACTAACATCAATATATAACCCTAACACTTTAAACAGAAAATAAAACTAAACTAGCACAACTATAGAGAATGGTAACACTCCATTTAGCCGAAGACGCAGTAGTCACACTCGCATAGTTCGCCATGTGCCTATTCATCAGCTACTTGAGTCTCCAAGCAGGCAATATTGGAGATCACTGGTGCACTAACAAAGTATCTAATAGTATTTCCTACATCATGAACTAAAAAGAGATACAATCGTGGGGTGAGCTCCACAACTTTGGTTCAATAAAAAATAGTACATGCAAGCAGCCAAAAAAGCATGAGAAAAAAGCATGAGATGGCATTCAAGATTTGGCCTGGTATAATGTTTGCTATACGCTAAGGAAGAAGTCAACTACATTCCCAGAGCTCATCCAAGTTCCATGTGCCAAGTAGATGGACACCCAATAGTCCTGCCCAGTATACCCTACCGTAGTCACACAACTCCCAATAGAAGGCTCAATACATGAAAGCCCTAGTCGGCGACACTAAATGAACACCGCTAGGTCACCATCCCCACACCAACCCCATACTAGTACCTAACCCCCTATTGACGAAGGTTACAAACATGGGTTCTATGTCTCTAACCAATTCTAGATGATAAACAAAGTGCACCTAAGGTCGTACCCCAATAGAGAGCCCAATCTGTGACTACCCTTCTAGACACTAACGAACTCCGCTAGGATACTTGACGATGCAAAACAGTGTCCATGTGGCCAACTAATCCGGTGGTCCCAGACCCCATTCCAAATCCCACACAAACTAAACAGATATCATGCTTTCGTAAGTAATCATAACAATAGTAATGCAAATGCATAAGCAGTTATCACAGATATTGGATGACATGTTATTCACACAATAAGTAACATAGACATGTAAGGGTGATTAGAAAGACTCCATAAAATAAAGTCAAACTATCCCTAACCAGGTGAGTAAGATCAACGTGCCCTCTACACAACAGAAATTTACCCTGACTTGCTTACACTTGTACCCACATTAACATTATTATGCTTCATTAGACATCATTTAGTTATTATTTAATAGATGATTAGTAATTACCGATGATGTTTAGCATTAAGCGACTGTGTTGTATCAATATTTATCAACACCCATCATCATAAGCTTGGCCTTATACATCATTGGGCTTGTTTGGTTGGACTATGCTACAACCGGTTCTCCCACCAGACAAGACCCAGACATTTTGGGAAGTGTTCAGAGATATGTTCGGTCATACAGGTCTGCGATCGGACCCATCGATCGAACACTCCCTGTAGCCTATTGGAAGGCCCCAGCTCTTGTTCGATTGCACAGGATGTCCAATCGGACATCCCTTCGGACTTGCTTCCGGATAACCTCTGTTGCAGGTCTGAAGTTGGGTATTTGGTCCGATTGTTAGGGTTGATTCCGAGTCCTCTTTTCATGGTTGAAGCCATTTTCAGTCGGCACGTGGTCTTTTTATCGGACATAAGTTTTACGTCCACTCAGGGTGAGCCTTAGGGTTTTCTCGAAAGTTTAACTACGGTCTACCGTAGGCTTCGCATCATCTCTTTATGAGAGTTGATTGGGAAACCATTCAAGATGTTTGGGAGCAAGGTATTTCCTTGTTGCTATAAAAAATAAACCTTCTCTAGACTGTCCACTACGTTAACTACCATTAGAGGAATAGGAAAGCTAATAGGTTAGGTTGGTCGAGAGTAGGATGAACCGAGCTTGTCGTTTCTTGGTTCTTGCTCTTGCACGGCTTCTCCTTACTCTCTCCCTAAGGATGCTTCAGAAGTCTTCTAGGGTATTGTGAGGTTGTACACACAAGCAAGAGGGTTTTAATGAGCTTAGGGTTCCCCCCTTAGAGTAGGACTCTATCCTTAAGGTTCTTTGGGGAATATTCTTGCCACATGTGAAGCAACTAATCCCTTCCTCGCATGAGATTTGGTGGGTTGGGGGTTATCCCATGTAATGTTAAGGTGGATGAGAAAGGAATATCCTTTCTCTTCTCCTTGGGCCCGTTTCTGAGCATTCAACCCGTTAGAGTTGAGCTTGTATCTGGTCCGATTGGAGTGTCTGGTTGGAAACCACGATACTACACCTCCTACCAGATAGGGTGGTTTTTCATGTCTCAAGGTCCAGTTTGGGTTATCTTTGAAATCATACCTATTTTTCATGCCACACATGTTCGTGGAGCTTATTCTGCCATTGGTTCAACCCAGTTTATGTTAGGAAGACCTGCTATGTAATAAAAGTTTTAATTGGACTGGATTTTTGGCATGTAGGTCTGACAACTCCCCCCATAAATTTTTTTTTCATCCCTGATGCCTTTTCTATTGAGTGAGTCTTCCCGATTACTTTTATGTAGTGAATGTCTCTGTTTTGTAGGTGTTGCACTTTTCTATCCACTATTTTGCAAGGTTCAACCTCAATGTCAGACCTTTGCCAAAATGAGGTGGTTCTGCTTCTAGTACATGATTTGGGTCCATTACGTACTTCTTTAACATTGATACATGGAACACGTCATGTACATTTAATAGAGATGGGGGCAGCATGAGTTGGTAGGTCATTGCTCCACATTTCTTTAGTATCTCATATGGTCCTACCTATATGGGACTTAGTTTCGCCTTCTTCCCAAATCATCGCAACCCGTGTAGGGGTGATATCTTCAAGAAGACCTTCTCTCCTATTGCGAACTCCAACTCTTTTTGCCATACATTGTGGTAGCTATTCTGTCATGATTGGGTTGCTTAAATTCTCTCCCATATCACACCAACCACTTGGTAGGTCTCCTGTACTATATCTAGTCCTACGATCCTTCTTTCCTAGACTTCTTCCCAGAATAATGGGGTACGACACTTCTTTCCATATAAACCTTCAAATGGGGACATCCCAATGCTTGCTTGGTAGCTATTATTGTAGGTGAATTCCATCATAGCTAGCTTCTCATCCCATGCACCTTGGAAGTTGATAGTACAGGCACAGAGCATGTCTTTCAAGATTTGAATAGTCCTTTTTGATTTTTTCTTTATCTGAAGATGAAAGGCCATGCTGAAGTTTAGTTTGGTTCCCATAGCCTTTTGTAATCCTTTCTAGAATCTAGAGATGAATCTAGGATCTCTATCTGATACTATACTGCTGGGCACGCCATGTAGTTATACTATTTGGTCTACATATAGCCATGCCAATTTATCCATTGTGTATTGAGGTCTCACTGCTATGAATTTGGTCGTCTTGGTAAAGCGGTCGATGATTACCCAGATAACGTTTACATTTCTTGGTGTTAACTGTAATCCAGTGACAAAATCCATGGTGATGCAATCCCACTTCCATTCAGGTACTAGTAGTGGTTGTAGTAGTCCTGGTGATCTTTGCCGAATTGATTTAACCTGTTGACAGGTCAAACATTTATTGATAAATTCAGCCATTTCTTCTTTTATTCCCCTCCACCAGACTACCTTCTGAAATCATGGTACATTTTGGTGCTTCCTGGGTGGGTAGAATAAGGGGTGTTTGTGCCTCCCACATTATTATTTCTTTGAGTTGTGTGGCACCCTCTGGGCTACATATTCTTTGATAGAATCTGACGGATCCATCACTGTGTAGTGAGAAATTAAGTCTCACCTTTGCAAGTCCTTTAATGTTCTTAAGTGAGGGTCTTTAATTATTTCTTGTCACACCCCAATTCCACACTGTACAGAATGGTGTGATGAACCGCTAAATAACCAACGGTTCAACCAGGATCTCTAATAGACCATCCCCGCGTTATCCAAACTTTACACACACCCACAATCATAATCAGAGTAATACACAATAGCGGAAATCTCATAGATAAATGAACTGAGAACTAGAATGATATCCATAAATAATAGCAAATTATTCGATGTTTAACTGAGACATAAATATTTAAGTACCAAATACATGTCTTATAAATCCAATAAAGAAACCTATAAAAATATCTAGTCAAATACACACGAGTTGCACTTGCAAAAGGAGTCGTGTGTATCATCTTCAGCTCCAGCGTCCATGGCTGCTATATTCTCATATGTAGAAGCGTTCATATAATCTTCGACTGTATAACCTGCATCATCAACTAAAAATATTCGACGTCGAGGGGTGAGCACACAACACGGCTCAGTGAGTAACCAAAACAATGCAACAATACATATGCATGCAAAAAGTCAATTTATATCTTTGGTCTGGTTTATAGTTTGCAATGTGCAATAGAAAGGTTGGGTGGTCAAAGGTTAACGTTTATTGACACCGCCTCTATACACAGGGTGTGGAAGCCCGCCCGAAGGTTAACGTTTATCGTCGTCCCCATCCACCCTACCATAACATTATACAACAAAGGTTAACGTTTATTGCTATATAATGCTATACCAACACGTAAGCCCCTGTTAGCGAGGGCTTGCAAACTGGGCTCGCTGCTAACCAATCCTAATGCCAAACAGGGTATCCAAGGCCTCACCCCAGCATCCCTCGAACATCTATAGAGATAGAGCTAAGGCCCCCCGAGAGTCGAGACTACAAGGACCGAGACCACCTCCCCTGATACTCTACGACATAATAGTTCCGCTAAGGTAATGGCGATACGACGATGTCAATGCACAAGACTTGAGTTAGAGATAGAGCTAAAGTGCTGAGACCCGCCAAAGGTTAACGTTTATTGACGTTCTCATCACACCTCCCCTGATACTCGCTCGCATCAAATACATCAACCACACACATACAAGCACATGCCTATTCCTATCATCATCATCATCATCATGCTATAACAATAAAGTAAATATACATGAACAAGTAATAGAAATATTGGATGGCATGCTGTATGCACATTACAAACATATTTGCATATAATCAAACATGGCATAGGACTCAAGAACAGAAAACAGTTTATTATTAATCAATTTAGTTTGGAGTTAAGGTTCCTCACCTTAGCTTGCTAAAAGATACTTTTCCAAGCTTTAGAATCACCGTTATAACGTTATTATATTGCTAGCAAACCTAACAAAGTCGATAGAATTTAATTAGAATTAATTCGGAATTTAAAACCATTCTGTCAACTGAGGGTCGATGCTAGGGTCGATGGGTCTATCGACCCTCCCTCCATTCTGGACTTCCCGAATGCTGAGGGTCGATGGTCAGAAACACCTAGGGTCGGATTGTCTATCGACCCTCGGTGCGACCCTCGATGCACTCTGGTCCAATTTCCACTTTTAAATCCATTCTTCGTGTTTGGGGTCCTATGACTTACTTCCTACATTCATTCAACCATCATTCCATGGTCTAGAACCATGTATAATCCATCTAAACAGTTTTCGTGAATCATCCTATGGTTTTCCATGAAAACGTAACCACGGATGGATGGTTTGGGTTTCTCTGAAATCCTACACTCAACCATATCTTACCTAAGGTCTGTAGAAACTCATGGAATTAGTATCCATACCTGAGAAGATTAATCTTTCTCTGTAACTCTTCTTCTTTTTGCTAAGTCTTCCTCCTTGTCTCCTTTCTTCCTCTTTTCCTTCTTCTCTCTTTCTCTCAATTCAATTAGGGTTGTGAAAGGAGTGAAAGTGGCTTAGGGACGTCCTTTAAATAGAGTAGGAATGTCCTATAATAGTCCCATTGAGATTTGAAAAGAATCCCAACCGAAAATTAGGAAATTTCCTAATTTCAGTTTCGTCAGAAACCGAGGGTCGATGGGAGGGTCGATGATCCCGTCGACCCTAGGGTCTTAAGCTGTCCGACCCTCCCTTCAAAACTGAGGGTCTGACTTTCTGTTTTGGGAGGTCCGACCCTGCTTAGCTGGGTGTGCGACCCTTCCCTAAAATTAAGTTTTTTTGGGTCGATTTTATACCTGGGATCTCGATCTCCATTACGCCCTTGGTCCACTTGACTCGACCATGATGGGTAAACCTGGTTCAAGGTGGTAAGACCGGGTTAGTTTGACACGGGTCTTACATTTCTGTATCACTTCATCAATTAGATCTAGTTTGATTCGTAAGTTGGCCAATGTGCTAGATAGCTTGATTACTAACTCTTGTATCAGTCCCTCCTCTATGGAGTCTAGTGTGTCTGGCTCTGGATTAGATTATAAAATCATCATAGAAGTAAACTGTCCAGTGTGGTCTTGTGGGCTCTCTTTCGTTCTTGTCGGACCCTTCCGGCTCAATGCGTCAGCTACTACATTGGCTTTCCCAGGTACTTATGTCACAGTCATAATTTTCAGTGGCTCTAACCACCTTCTTTGCCTCATATTCAATACCTTCTGTGCGAACAGGTAAGTTAGGCTTTCATGATATGATTTGATCCAGAACTTTTCTCCATACATGTAGTGTCTCCATGACTTGATTGCGAAAATCACTGCAGTTAACTCTAAGTCATGAGCAGGGTAGTTCTTCTCATGATCTTTCAGTTATCTAAATGCATATGCCACCACTTACTCTTTTTGCATGAGCACACATCCTAGTTCCAGCCTAGAGGCATCTTTATACAGTGTGAAGGGTTGGTCTAGAACCTGTATTGTTAGTATGGGTGTTGTTGCTGCTGAAATTGGGTTGGTTGACGTATCCTACCACCTACAAGAAAAAGAATGGGTTATTAGAGGATGGGCTGTAAAGCCCAATGTCCACTCTGATGGTCAAGTCAATAAATAGAGTACAGTCAGGAGGTTACAAGGAAGATGTAAGCACCAGTGAGGGTGTGAAGGCCTGAGTATTCTTCAAGCAATGGATGAGGGTGATTTAAGGATCTTATCCCATTACCTGTGATTGTCAAGTTTTTATATAGAGCACACACCTGTAGTTGGAGTCAGACACGTTACTCGGTAATAGAGTTCTACGAGAGTCTAACCCTCCTGTTAGTTCTCATGATCATGCACATTCATCGTAGGATGATAATCTTACGATCAGGATAAGTCACTGATTTCGATTTGTTAGATACCTATCAATATTATTTGCTATCAGTTATCATTCGTTGGAGAGTCCTTTACGAGTCGGACTCTCTAAGTCATAATGCAGTAGGAGTGTGACTCTATCTTGTGACACCAGCCTGGAGACCTAGGACGTGCCAACTTGTACACCCTTCCTCTCTCTTTACGATGGCTCTCTTAAGATGACATCTGTCTTGATCAATGTATAAGTGAATACTGTCGTCCTTCTTCTTTATGAACAACATTGGTGCTCCCCATGGCGATATATTTGGTTGTATAAAGCCCTTATCCAATAACTCTTGTAGTTGAGTCTTCAACTCCTTTAATTCTATAGGAGCCATTCGATAAGGTGCCATAGTTACTGATGCTGATTATAAGACCCGTATCGAACTAACCCGGTCTTACCACCTTGAACCAGGTCTACCCATCATGGTCGAGCCAAATGGATCAAGTACGTGAGGGAGATCGCGATCCCAGGTATTAAACTGACCCAAAAACACTAAAATAAGGGGTAGGGTCGCATACCCAGCAAGGCAGGGTCGGACCCCCCCAGTATAAAATTCAGACCCTGAGTTTTTAGCTGGGGGTCGGACATTTTGGAACCAGGGGTCGACGGGATCTCCGACCCCCTCATCAACCCCCAGTCTGCCGACAGAAACCATGAATTAGGAACTTTTTAAATTTCAATGGGATTCTTTCTTAATCTCAATGGGACTTATTTTGGGAGTTTCTACTCTATAAATAGGACGTCCCTAAGCCTCTTTCACTCCTTTTACAACCCTAATTGGATTGAGAGAAAGAGAAGAGAAGGAGAAGAGAAAGAGAAGAGAAGGAAAGTGGAGACAAAAATCAAAGAGAAGGCTTCAGAGAAACAAGCATAATTCTCAGGTATGGATACTCTCTCCATGTAATTCTACAGACCTTAGAATAGATAGTGAAGAGGATGTGATCTAGGAGAAACGTAAATCATCCATCCATGGGTAGATTTTAATGGAAAACCATGGGGGAGATCATAAAAACCATGTAGGTGAATAAACTATGGTTCTAAGCCATAGAACATGTATGTAATGGATTGTAGAAGCAAGCCATAGGACCCAAACACGAAGGAATGTACTGTAGGATGAAAATTCGACTAAACCCACGGGGGGTCGCACGGGGGTCGATGGCCAATCGATCCTACTAGACCCTAACAATCGACCCCCAGTGTTCGAGAAGTCCAGACTGTGGGTGGTCGCACCCAGGGTCGATGGAAGGTCCGACCCTGGCATCGACCCCCAGTTAACAGCATGCTTTTTAAAATCAAAATTAATTCTAATTAAATTCTATCGACTTGATTAGGTTTTCTAGTGATATAATATTGATATTTAGTTGATTCTTAAAGCTTGAAAGAGGATCTACGATCAAGCAAAGGTGAGGGAACAAGACCTAAACTAATTGGTTAATAATAAACTGTTTTATTCTTGAGTCCAATGCCATGATTGATTCTATGCGTGTATGCTTGTTATGTGCATTCAACATGTCATCCAATATTTCTATTATTATTGTTCATGCATATTTAAATTATTGTTTATAACATGATGATGATAGGAATAGGCATGTGGATGTATGTGCGTGGTTGGTGTGCTTGATACGAGCGAGTATCAGGGGGGTGTCATAGGCCGGGCCTCAACACTCTAGCTCTATCTCTAACTTGAGTCTTGTCCACTGACATCGTTGTATTTCCAATACCTTAGCAGAACTATTACGTCATAGGGTATGTGGGGAGGTGGTCTCGGACCGTGTAGTCTCTGACTCTGCCAGGGGGCCTTAGCCCTATCTCTATGGACGTATTGAGGGATGCTAGGGTGAGGCCTTGGATACACTGATTGGCATTAAGATTGGTTAGTTGTGAGCCCAGTTTACGAGCCCTCGCCAGCAGGGGCTTGCGTGTTGGTATGGGCCACTGGTACAACAATAAACGTAACCTTTGCATGTACATTGTCCATGGTGGGTGCATGTGGGACGACAATAAACGTGACCTTTGGGCGGCTTCACACACTCGTGTATAGAGGTGCGGTGTCAATAAACGTAACCTTTGGCCCCCTATCCTTTCTATAGCACATTGCAAACTTATAACCAGACCAAAGATATGAATTGAATGCATGCATATGTTTGTTGCATTGTTTTGTTTGCTCACTGAGCCATGATGTGTGCTCACCCTCTCGACGTCGAATATTTTTAGTTGATGATGCATGTACTACGGTCGAAGATTACATGAGTGCTCCGGTGTATGCGCGTGTTGCTGCCATGGAAGCCGAAGACTTAGTGGATACGCATGACTCTTCATGCGAGTGCAACTCATGCGTATTCGATTAGATTTTTATTTGAATTATTAAAGGAATGTAATTAATATTTTATTATTTATATCTCAGTTGATACAATAATAACTTGATTTTTTTATTATGGTTATCACAGTTAGATTTCTCAGTTCATTTACTATAAGACTTCCGCTATTGTGTATTTATTCTGATTATGGTTGTGGATGTGCATGATTTTTATTTTTAATGGACACAGCCTATTAGAGATCCTGGTTGAACTGTTGGTTTATTAACGGTTCATCACACCATTCTGAATAGTACAGAATTAGGGTGTGACAACTTGGTATCAGAGCATCTTAGGCTTTGTCTGTGAAACCTGTATACTTCCACAAAAGGTCGTGTACTGAGATAGGATAAAAATTTAAAAGATGTAATAATAACACACTATAAGCATCTGTGTTGTTTGAGACAAAACTGAAAGAGATTAATGCATCTATTAAATGAGAAACAATTTTTTTATACAATCAAAGGAAGAACAAATATTTATATATATATGATTAAAGCAGAGTACAGTCCACAGTCCGGACAGTTACTCTGAAGTACAAAAAGAAAGATAAAAGAAATACATCAAGAAGCTGGAGGTGATGGGGGAGGCGGTGCCTCACGGTCTCTGTCATAGTCCTCAGCGTAGACTCTAGTCAACTAAGCTATCTGAGTTTGGGTCGTCTGGAGACTAGCTGTGAGATCAGCCACCCGCTGGTCAGTCACACAATGAGCATCCCTAAGCTCTCCCACCCGCTGATCTGACGTGTGTTGAGCAGCTAGAAGCGATCAGGTTTGATGAGCTGATGATCTATTTCAGCCCTCATCTGTAAAGAAAAGAACTAGGACTCTCCAGGAGCACAGAACACCAAGGGGCCATCATAGGAAATGTCCAACAAGTCAACCAACTGCCGATAATTGAATGAAACATCAACCCCCTTGACGTAGCTGGTGATCCGAAGCTCACCACCTCTCTCAACATCCTTGTAATCCCCCACCACTTGGAGATTACACTAAAACTGGCGCACGAAGTCAGGACGGGTACAGGCGTCATAGGTGATGATAGGGAGCCATCCCATATCGCCAAAGTCCCCCTCCACATTGAACAAGGCCAAGCTAGCCAAGTCCACTTTGCGGCCTCCCTTTACTTTCTTGCGAGCGTAGTGGGCATACTGTGTCTCGACTTCATTGGAAAGGAAGCGAAGACGGTCGCGAACCCTGGGTACCTTGGTACGAGCCATAGTATCTGCAAAAAAGAAAGAAAAGCAAATAATGGCTTAGTAGAGAGGAAAAGTCTAAAATTTCGACATAATAACGACGTAATGGGTCAGAAGCCTCACTTTTCACCCATACACGTGGGCAGGAGGACTTATATAGATCCTAAACTATCCTGTGAGACTCATACAGTCGGAAATTCTAGCTAATAAGATTGAATTGGAAGAAATTTCAAGAAATTTGAAATCTCGACAAAATTAGGGCAAAAAGAGTAAATTTTGAGTTTCTCGATAACCAACCGATGAAACTCAAATATTTTTGAGGGCTTTCATTCCTCGAGTCACCAACAACAAAAGCCCCCAATAAAAATCAAATTTTTACGATTGAAAAAGTTTAATTTGAAAAATACAAGATATACGAGCAAAAACCTAGGTAAAGAAACCTAAAAACATGAAAAGGTAGATGACATACCTGTAGCGGAGGTATAGACGACGAAACAAGGAGTGCAAATCACCAACGGAGCGGAGTTGCCACTGTAGCAACTCAGAGGGATGAATCGAGTCAAAACGGAGAAGAAAGAATGGGAAATGGACTTTGAATCGAAACTTAAAAATCAGATTTTTAGTCCGGGGGTCAGAAAATTCGATTAAAACAATCGACCCACCCATCGACCCCTGCATCGACCCTCGACTCTCGGGAATCTGACAAAAAACAAGGGGTCGCACCCTGGGTCAGACATCTTCCGACCCCCCCATCGACCCCTGGCTCTCGGGAAGAATGGGTGATTTCTCAGGGTCGCATACTGAGGGTCGGACACCCATCGACCCCCACCATCGACCCTGCAGTGAAAACACAACATTTTTTGACAAAATGATCTGAAAAATTTAAAATTTACATTTGTTAATGGTTTTAAAATATGAGAATGAAGTATTTAATGATTGTCTCTCGTGTTCAATGATTTTCAGGCAATCCCACTATCAGATTAATTAATGGCAGGACGCAGAGTAACCAGACAGAGCCGTAACTTTGTTCCACCACCACCACCTGTGGGAGAGAATAGCCAGACACAACCGAAAACACAGGGGAACATGAACACGGCACCGTTCGTCATGAATGGACAGACAAATCCTACAAATCAGCCCGCTCCACCTACAGACTTGGCCACAGTCGTAATGAACTTGGCCCAATAGCTGCAGCAAATGCAACAGGCACAAGCTACTATACAAGCTGCTATAGGCATAACTCTTCCAGCTGCACAGACACCTCCAATGCCAGCCAGACAGGCAAGCACAGCACCAGGGCAAAGTAACACAGTACCCCACGCACCTCAGACTCCTATCATGCAGGCTCAAGTACAAAATCCTGAGATAGCTCCAGGTGGATATCAATACCAACCACCTATGTATGGAGCATATGTTCCACAACAACTAGACCACTCCAGACTGGTGGAGCATTTTCTGAAACTGAAGCCCAGAGAATTTAATGGCAAGCCAGCAGATCCTTTATGGCCCGCAGGGTTGACGAAATAGAAAGAAACTTTATGATGATGACATTAAATGAAGAAGAAAAAGTGTTGTGTGCCACCTTTATGCTGAAAGGAGATGCACACCATTGGTGGAGGTCTACTAGGACATATTTACTTACAAAGCACGCCCAACTGACTTGGGATATTTATAAAGAGGCGTTATTTGAGAAGTACTTTCCGAGAAGTTTTAAAGATTCTATGGAAAGAGAGTTCGTGAGTTTATATCAGGGGCAGATGACTGTGGATACGTATCAACAGCGTTATGAAGAGCTGTTCTTCTTTGCACCCACCAGTATGCAAGAGGAAAACACCAAGACCCGAAGGTTCGTCATGGGACTCAGGGGAAGCATCCACGAGCATGTTCTGGGACATGAAAAGAAAATCTATAATAAAGCGGCACAAATTGCTCGAGTTATAGAATTGAGCCAGAAGGAAAGTTATTTCATGCAAAACAGAGGTATAAAAAGGCCAGCTGGAAATTCTTATAACGGAGGGAATAACAAGACATTCAAATCCTTCCGTGCTCAAGGCTTTACCGCTGCAACCATGACTACTCCCGTAGCTCAATAGCAACAAAAGCCAATTACTGAAGGGATAAAATGTTTTAACTGCAACCAAGTGGGACATATAGCAAGGGAATGTCCTAAGCCCAAGAAACAGCTACATCAAGGACGAGTTTATGCGGTTACATCTAAGGATGCTGCCGCATTGCTTGATGTGGTCACAGGTATGACTTAAATTTTTAGTTAGTTGTATTACATTGTATGAGCTTGTAGACTAAACCAAAACAAATTACAGGTATCGTACCTATTAATGGCATTCCCGCCAGAGTACTCTTTGATTCAGGAGCTACTCATCCCTTTATATCTGTGACATTTGGAAAGAAGTTAAATCTATCCCTTAAATCCTTAGACTGCAAACTACTTGTACGATCACCTATGTGATTAGAAGTGGAGTTAGAAAAAGGTTATGGACCATGTCCAGTTCTTATTGATGAAAAGACCTTGGATGCAACCTTGATCCAACTTAAGATGGTAGACTTTGACGTCATCTTGGGAATGGACTGGTTAGTTCGGCACTCTCCAAACCTATTGTGTGCTGAAAAGAAGCTGACATTTAAAGACAAGGAAGGAGTAGAGTTTAGTTTTTCAGGAATCAAACTTCCCCGTAATCGAAAGCTCATACTCTCTGCGCTAAAGGCTAAGAAGTGCCTTGAGAAAGGAGCAGTTGGGTATTTAGTATCTGTGGTCGACCTTACCAAGGAAGCACCACGAATGGAAGATATTGATGTCGTGCGGGACTATCCAGACGTATTTCCTGAAGAATTACCAGGATTACCACCTGACCGAGCTACAAAGTTTGTTATAGATCTTATACCTGGAGCCGCACCAGTATCGAAAGCACCTTATCGAATGGCTCCTACTGAACTGAAGGAATTGAAAGTACAACTACAAGAACTGCTGGACAAGGGTTACATTCGCCCTAGCATATCCCCATGGGGAGCGCCAGTATTATTCGTGAAGAAGAAGGACGGTAGCGTTCGATTGTGTATAGACTACCGAGAACTGAATAAACTGACAATCAAGAATCGATATCCATTGCCTCGGATCGATGACCTATTCGATTAGTTGCAAGTTGCCAAAGTGTTCTCCAAGATCGATCTTCGGTCAGGCTACCATCAGCTGAAGATTAAGGATGGTGATATTCCTAAGATAGCATTCAAGACCAGATATGGACATTATGAATTCTCGGTTATGTCTTTTGGATTGACAAACGCACCCACAACTTTTATGGAACTTATTTATCAAGTTTTCCATGACATGTTGGATATGTCAGTTATTGTATTTATTGATGATATATTGGTCTACTCCAAAGACGAGGAAACTCATATTAAGAATCTAAATGCCGCTCTGCAGTGACTATGGAAGGAGAAGCTCTACGCAAAATTTTCAAAGTGTGAGTTTTGGCTAAAGGAAGTCGCATTTTCTAGGCCATTTAGTATCCGCTGAAGGAATTGAAGTGGATCCCAGCAAGATCAAGGCTATTGTAAAGTGGGAAGCACCGAAGAGCATTGCAAAAATTAGAAGTTTTCTGGGTCTAGCTGGGTATTATCGACGATTTGTGGAAGACTATTCCCGAATTGCCGTACGTCTTACCAGTTTGATTAAGAAGGGCGAGAAGTTTGTTTGGACAGATAAATGCGAGAAGAGTTTTCAAACCTTGAAGGCTAGATTGATATCAGCTCCAATCTTGACCATCCCAATTCCAAGACAACCATTTATCTTGTACACCGATGCGTCAGGACTGGGATTAGGATGTGTACTTATGCAAGGAGAACAAGTAATTGCTTATGCCTCAAGACAACTGAAGACACATGAGAAGAACTATCCGACTCATGATTTGGAATTAGCGGTAGTAGTACATGCTGTCAAAATATGGAGACATTATCTATACGGGGAGAAGTTTCAGATTAAATCAGACCATAAAAGTTTTACTTATCTATTTAGTCAGAAGGAGCTGAATATGAGACAAGGAGGATGGCTAGAACTATTGAAAGACTATGACTGTGATATCTAGTATCATCTGGGGAAAGCTAATGTAGTAGTCGATGCGTTGAGTAGAAAGGCAATGATAAAATCTCAGGGGGAGGTTAGCACAACTGCCGCAATGTGTACTACCAGAAAGGTATTCAAGCACGATAATGAGCAGTTTGTGATAGATGCAACAGGTGGATCAGCCAACCAAGGGTTTATTCATCGGTTTTCAAACATGTTCGCCGCATTGAAGATTATACCGGATATAATTGATGAAGTAAAGACAGCTATCAAATTAGACCCTTACCTAAGAATGGTACAAGAGGACATCGAAAAAGGTAGGACTAACCCTGAGTTCACCTTGGATGAAGAAAAGGTACTGAAGTACAAAGAAAGAATATGTGTACCCGAAACAGAAAGCTTGGACATTAGACACCGATTGATGAAAGAAGCCCATACCACCATCTATTCGATACATCCTGGAAGTACAAAAATGTATCATGACCTAAAGAAATTATATTGGTGGAGGGGAATGAAAGTAGACGTAGCTAAGTTCGTGTCTCAATGCCTAAATTGTCAGAAAGTAAAGGCTGAACGACAAAGACCGACAGGACTGTTACAGTCTTTATCGGAACCAGCATGGAAATGGGACTGCATCACTATGGACTTCGTCACAGGATTACCATTGACTCCTCGAGTAGTTGATGCGGTTTGGGTGATTGTAGACCGCCTGACTAAAACAGCTCGCTTTATACCTATACGACCTCAGTTTACACTGGAGAGGTTAGCTAAGCTGTATGTGGATAACATTGTGCGATTACACGGTGTTCCTGAAAGCATTGTGTCTGATAGAGATCCATGATTTACTTCAAAGTTTTGGAAAGGATTGCAAAAGGCTATGGGTACAACATTGAAGTTTAGTACCGCATTCCATCTGCAGACAGACGGACAGTCAGAGCGTACAATTCAGATTCTAGAAGATATGCTTTGAGCATGTGTAATTGATTTTAAAGGATCATGGGATGAAAAGTTACCACTGATTGAGTTCGCGTATAATAATAGCTATCAGGCTACTATACAGATGTCACCCTATGAAACACTGTATGGCAGAAAGTGTCGAACTCCTTTGTTTTGGAATGAAGTTGGGGAACGTAGTATTGTTGGACCAGAATTTGTTGAAGAGACTTGTCGAGTGGTCGACATTATCAAAGAAAGAGTGAGAACAACTCAAAATCGTCAGAAGCAATATGCAGATACTCGACGCCGAGACCTTGAATTCGTCGTGGGTGATAAAGTATTCTTAAAAGTATCGCCTATGCGAGGATTGAAACGGTTCGGACAGAAAGGGAAATTAAGTCCAAGATATGTCAGGCCATGTGAGATTCTAACTAAGCTTGGAAAAGTGGCGTACCAGTTAGCACTACCACCATCTATGTCAAGTGTGCATGACGTATTTCATATTTCCTTATTGAAGAAGTATGTCAAGGATCCAACGCACGTTCTGACAGTAGATCTACCTGATTTGACTGATGATTTGACATTTGAAGTAACACCTACTGAAATCACAAGCCGAAAGGTTCAACGACTATGCAACCGTGATATCTATTATGTTAAGGTCACTTGGAGAAGTATAGATATGGAAGAAATTACATGGGAAGAAAAGAATGCTATGCGAAAGCAATATCCTCATTTATTTGACTCTAAAGTTATGTACAATTTCGAGGATAAAATTTTTATAAGTAGGGGGGAGTTGTAAGACCCGTATCGAACTAACCCGGTCTTACCACCTTGAACCAGGTCTACCCATCATGGTCGAGCCAAATGGATCAAGTACGTGAGGGAGATCGTGATCCCAAGTATTAAACTGACCCAAAAACACTGAAATAAGGGGTAGGGTCGCATACCCTGCAAGGCAGGGTCGGACCCCCCAGCATAAAAGTCAGACCCTGAGTTTTTAATCGGGGGTCGGACATTTTGGAACCAGGGGTCAACGGGATCTCTGACCCCCTCATCGACCCCCAGTCTGCCGATAAACAGTGAATTAGGAACTTTCCAAATTTTAATGGGATTCTTTCTTAATCTCAATGGGACTTATTTTGAGAGTTTCTACTTTATAAATAGGACGTCCCTAAGCCTCTTTCACTCCTTTTACAACCTTAATTGGATTGAGAGAAAGAGAAGAGAAGGAGAAGAGAAAGAGAAGAGAAGGAAAGTGGAGAAGAAAATCAAAGAGAAGGCTTCAGAGAAACAAGCCTAATTCTCAGGTGTGGATACTATCTCCATGTAATTCTACAGACCTTAGAATAGATAGTGAAGAGGATGTGATCTAGGAGAAACCTAAATCATCCATCCATGGTTAGGTTTTCATGGAAAACCATGGGGGAGATCATAAAAACCATGTAGGTGAATAAACTATGGTTATAAGCCATAGAACATGTATGTAATGGATTGTAGAAGCAAGCCATATGACCCAAACACAAAGGAATGGACTGTAGGATGAAAATTCGACTAAACCCACGGGGGGTCGATGGCCAATCGACCCGACCAGACCCTAACAATCGACCCCCAGTGTTCGAAAAGTCCAGACTGTGGGTGGTCGCACCCAGGGTCGATGGAAGGTCCGACCCTGGCATCGACCCCCAGTTAACAGCATGCTTTTTAAAATCAAAATTAATTCTAATTAAATTCTATCGACTTGATTAGGTTTTCTAGTGATATAATATTGATATTTAGTTGATTCTTAAAGCTTGAAAGAGGATCAATGATCAAGCAAAGGTGAGGGAACAAGACCTAAACTAATTGGTTGATAATAAACTGTTTTATTCTTGAGTCCAATGCCATGATTGATTCTATGCGTGTATGCTTGTTATGTGCATTCAACATGTCATCCAATACTTCAATTATTATTGTTCATGTATATTTAAATTATTGTTTATAACATGATGATGATGATGATGATAGGAATAGGCATGTGGATGTATGTGGGTGGTTGGTGTGCTTGATGCGAGTGAGTATCAGGGGGGGTGTCATAGGCCGGGCCTCAGAACTCTAGCTCTATCTTTAACTCGAGTCTTGTCCACTGACATCGTCGTATTGCCATTACCTTAGCAGAACTATTACGTCGTAGGGTATGTGGGGAGGTGGTTTCGGACCGTGTAGTCTCTGACTCTGCCAGGGGGCCTTAGCCCTATCTCTATGGACATATTGAGGGATGTTGGGGTGAGGCCTTGGATACACTGATTGGCATTAGGATTGGTTAGTTGTGAGCCTAGTTTGCGAGCCCTCGTCAGCAGGGGCTTACGTGTTGGTATGGGCAACTGGTACAACAATAAACATATCCTTTGCGTGTACATTGTCCATGGTGGGTGCATGTGGGATGACAATAAACGTTACCTTTGGGCGGCTTCACACACTCGTGTATAGAGGTGCGGTGTCAATAAACGTAACCTTTGGCCACCTATCCTTTCTATAGCAAATTGCAAACTTATATATCAGACCTAAGATATGAATTGAATGCATGCATATGTTTGTTGCATTGTTTTGTTTGCTCACTGAGCCATGATGTGTGCTCACCCTCTTGACGTCGAATATTTTTAGTTGATGATGCAGGTACTACGGTCGAAGATTACATGAGTGCTCTAGTGTATGCGCGTGTTGCTGCCATGGAAGCCGAAGACTTAGTAGATACGCTTGACTCTTCATGCGAGTGTAACTCGTGCGTATTCGATTAGATTTTCATTTGAATTTTTAATTAATGTAATTGATATTTTATTATTTATGTCTCAGTTGATACAACAATAACTTGATATTTTTATTATGGTTATCATAGTTAGATTTCTCAGTTCATTTACTATAAGACTTCCGCTGTTGTGTATTTATTCTGATTATGGTTGTGGATGTGCATGGTTTTTATTTTTAATGGACACAGCCTATTTGAGATCCTGGCTGAACCGTTGGTTTATTAGCGGTTCATCACACCATTCTGAATAGTGCAGAATTGGGGTGTGACACAGACCCTGGTAGGAGAACAATCACGAACTCGGTTGCTACATCTTGAGAGTCGCTGTAAATAGACTGATGGGTCATCATCAAACTCTTTGGAGTTAGAGTCTGGTTATCAGTGCTTCGTACTTGGCCTCATTGTTGGTCATAGTGAAGCCGAACTTGATCGCACTTTGAATTTTGAATCCCTCAGGGCTTGTCAAAATTACTCGTGCTCTTGCATGGTTTTTGCTAAATGCATCATCCACATATGAGTCTAGGAAAGAGGGGTTGGCTCAGGTGGTGGTGTAGGAGGTCGGACCACCATCGCTGTGTTGGGATCTTTGGGGTCGTCTACTAGTGTACTCTCTAGGAGGAAATCCGCTAAAGCGTGGGCTTTTATTGTTGTCGATGGTTTGTATTGGATGTCAAATTGCCCAAGTTCAACAGCCCAGTTTACAATCTTACCCGAGACATCATTTCATGCTAGTATCTTCTTAAGTGGCTTGCTGATCAGCAC